>AWWV01008327.1:0-82438 GCA_001974805.1 Corchorus capsularis
TACGTTTTCTTTGATTTATTATTATAGATATGCAATCATCATCATTAGAAGCAAGTTTAATATTAATGGTATTTTAAATATATTTTATATTGATATATTAAATTGCATATTAACCACTAAAGTTTAAAACTCATGTTTAATATTACAATGGGTATTTTAGATATTTCAGATCAAGGTTTTTGAAGTTTAGAATTATAAAGTATAAAGATATATATATATATATATATATATATATATATATCACTCCCTCAGTCCCATTATATATGTTAATGTTGCCTATATCATACATGTTAAGAAAAAATGTTATTTTGTAATATTTTATAACTTTTTTACAAATTTTCCCTTTTATACCCTTTCTCTCTCCCATTTGAAGACTAATTCATTGGATTTCATCTAAGTGGAGATGGTTGACACAATTAAAACTGTTGAGTAAAATCATAAAAGTGGGGGAGAAGAAGAGAGTTTAATATGGTTAGATTAGGGAATTTAACACTAAAATCAGTTAGAGATACAAATATTTGGACAAGTTTTGAGTGCAAAAATAGACAAATATAGTGAGAAGGAGGGAGTAACTAAATTATGAATATAATTAATAACTGTTTTGAATAAGGATCCTAAAAGCCATCGGACATTTAGCTTGGAGGTAGAGTACTGGACTCTTTATTCTAGTCTACATGAACCATGAGGTCTTGGGTTCAACTCTTACAGAATGTGAGTTTAATTTGTAGTTTATTTATTTGTGTATTTGGTTTGTAGGTAGTTTGTTTATGGTATAGTTTCTAAGATAGATGATATTAGAGATTTGACAACCTTATTTGATTTATGTATTTCAATTTGTAATTAGGGAAGCCAATGTATCTACACATTTTCTAACTAAAGATTGAGCTGGATAACGTGTGGTGCGACACTATTTCTCCCGACATTTGTATTTGTAATCTCTAATTATTGATCAATCAAATTGATTATTTGCTTAAAAAAAAAGAACCCTAGAATCTTTTGTAGTACAAATTATATACTGCTAGCATTTTTTTAAGGCAAATTATATAATACACCGTCAGTGGAGTTTAGCAGACTACACAAGCGGGTCCTGAAGGGTGACATGTGTTCCTTAGGGACTAGATTGAAATATTTAAAACTTAAATAATTCAAAAATTGGACATGTGTCAACTCCACAACCCGCTTGTGAAGTCCAAAATTTACACCGCCGGTGTATCATATAATCACCCTTTTTTTAATTGTAATTATTAATTTGCATGCAACATATGTAAGGCATATTGGCCTCTGGTTGACGTGAGTTTTATTTCTTTTTTCCCTCTCAATTTGATCACTTATATTACTATTTTACACTTTTTGTATACTAGTCTTCACTTCCACGTGCGCTATATGTGATCCATTGTGTTTAAATTAAATAATAATTGAAAGTAATTATAAGTAAAGCTGTCAAAAACCTGATCTAAACTCGATAACCCGCCCAACCAGGTTGAATCCAATTTGACCAGAAAAAATGAACGATCCAAATCCGTCATATCCAGACCTGACAAACTCGTAACCCGAATGATCCAAGAAATTAACCCGAATCACGCAAGAATATTATAAACTAAAATTATGTTTTATTCAGTAAATCCATATTGTTATAATTTTAACCATTCTAAATTATCATTTATTCAATAAAATTTATATTATTGTTATAATTTTATCTATTATGATTAAATTTGCTAAACTTCATTATATGAACAATAATTATATGAATAAATACTAAATCAGTTATATGAATAGTTTATGATAAATTTATAATTAGTAATTTATTTTTTTACATAATGAATAAATAATAATAATTATTTAGTAATTTCTTGACAATTTTTTATGTCAGGTTTTACTACCATACTAATAATCTTACCGATAAAGGTTGTAATTCTATTTTCATTTTTATGGATACTTATATTATTAATTAATTTATAATTTTAAATTGATGTAATGGTAGAACATAAATTTAGACATTAAAGAAATAAGAAATAATCACTAATCACGTCAATGTTGAAGAGGTTCCTAAAAAAAATTGAAGAGGTTGGTTGAGATTAAAATTGGTCAAGAGTTTGTCTTGAATAAAAGATTATATAATATACAATTAATGAATATCATAAAAGAATTAAAATATTAATTTTACAATGGCATTTTAGAGATATGTTTGACAATTAAGTGTATAATAGACGATTCGTTTTACAAGAGGTCGTACTTTTTAATATAGTATAGATAAGTTACCCGTTCGTCTACAAATTGAATCCAAATAATATATTTTAAAAAAAAGTTTGGTTTTTGAAACTGGACCGACTATGGGATTGGTAAAGGGTTCGGTCGCTAGTTTGTTCGGTCCAACTGGTTCAACCGCCGATCCGATCTGATAAGGGGCGTTGTAGTCCAAAAAAAGAATTTCATATATAATAAATATTAATTGTTGCATAACAATGACGTTAAAAGCTTTTTGGTAGAGTGGCTAACTAGTTTATAACTTTTCAACTATGTTGTGGGTTCAAATCCCACTAACAACAAATCTTTTTTCAAATTTTAAATTTTAAAACTAATCAACATGTCTAGGACCGGTCAAAACCGGTTCGATTCCTCGGTCCAGCAGGCGGTTGAATCGGTCAATTTCGGGTGTTCACTATGTTGATTAACCGGAAAATTGACAAGTTGTCCAACTGGATAGGCCTCTGATACCCTATTTAACTGATCCGATTGATCGGTCTGATCCAGTTTCAAAAATCATCATAAGTCGATTTTCATTTTTAAGATATACATAATGAACAATGACAAAGTCTTAGATAGTATCTTTGACTAGTGGACCTATACACTACACTTTATACATTTATCTAACGAACTCCAGCACATATATTGTTTCTCTTAATCCACTCAGTAAAACGTAACCGTTAGATTAAGAATTGGGGGTGCACTAAATAGATTTACCAGTGAAGATAATCCTCACATATTCATATATATATTGTTTCTCTTAATCCACTTAGTAAAACGTAACCGTTAGATTAAGAATTGGGGGTGCACTAAATAGATTTACTAGTGAAGATAATCCTCACATATTCATATACTCATCCCAACGAGGGGTTGGATGAAGTGGTAAAACGACTTCTTCCAACTTAAACATATCTCATGTTTGAGATCTTGCGTACGCAGTTGCTTCCGTTTGGTAGACTCACCAATCATAATCAGATGCGCAATGCAGGTCGAATCCAGATTACTCAAAGCACCGGATGAGATAAAAAAAAAATATTTGGGCCCGGATATGGTGGAGACGACCAGACCGGCGGACCGGAGAGGTTGGGAGTTGGTTTGGTGTCATATCCAAAGCGATTAATTAAACCTACTATTAATTTTATGTACAAGACCCTCATTGAGTGCCACTTGGTATTTGGTTTCTTTGACAAGTGTCAATAGTTAATTTTCTAATGTTTTGTTTATTATATTTGTATATTCATTTAGTTTGGAAAAATTAAAAGACATACATCCCCTTTCCTATATAAAATAAATTGGCAAATAATTATAAATTAATTTGTTATGAATATACATGTATGTTGTGTATGTCCATGAATCTAATTAAAACATGGATAAGATTGATAACTTGGTTCATTGATGCACATATACCTATGTGCTAAGTTCATCCCCTTATATTTATGGTAATGTATCTATATGCCTATAAATAGGCCACTTACTTTGTTATGGAATAAAATGAATGAGAACAATTTCTCTCATTCTTCATATTTTCTTCTTCTCCATATCCTATTGTCTCTGTATTTTTCTTGTCTTTTGCATACTTCAATTTTACGCCATTGCTTTATTTTGTTGTCATTTCACAACAAAATTTCATTTCTTAACAGAATTTTCTTAAAAGAATTTATAAAATAAAACAGTCGCACGCGAAGCGCGGCCGGCAAGTTCTAGTTCTAGTTAACTAAAGGACTTATGTTATTTTAAAGTAAGTGAGTAATGACTCGGTCAGACACTGTCGGCAATGGACATTTCGGAGGTACAATGATTACGCAATGATGAATATTATACTCTATTCTTGCTAGGTGTCTAGCCATTTAGCCTAGTCTATAGCCACCCATTTGTATCGGCAAAAGAAGAGTAATTTCATGCTCATCCCTCTTTGTGGAATCCTATTTTCATAAAGGGGCAAGGCCTTATGTAGTAAAATTATAACATGGGCAATGATACTATAACTCCTCTTAACATCCTTGGGCCCAAAATGAAGAAGTAGAAGAAGAAAAACAAGAACTTATTTTGACGCCTAGGCCCATGAAATGAAGGATCACACATAAGAAGTCATATATAATAGATGGCCTGATCTGATCTGATCTCACTTCTAAGTTACCAATATCTTTAGGGTGTTGCTAAACACCGCTCCATTTTTTACACTTTTGACACTTTTGCCATTTGCTTCATTTTCTAAAATTTCAAATCCTCTGAAAGGTTGAAGTTATTACAAACGTAGAATAGCCCGAGGACTCCAGAAATGGACGATAACGTGCCGTATTTTTTATGATGATATAAGAAAAATTGTAATTTTTTAGAGAATTGGGTTTAGGTCGGTGCCGCCCCAGGGGGGCGGCCTGACCACGGCACCCCGCCCCCTGGGGCGGCATGAGCACTTTTTGTCGAAAAAAAAAAAAAGCCGACCTCCTGGGGCGGCACCGACAACAAATTTTTTTTTATACATAATTCTAGATCTACAACTTAGATCTATAAAATAACAATATATATTTCATAAAGATTTTCATACCAGTAAAGATTTTTAATTTGAAGGTTGTTTGAAGGTTTTAAAAGATTTGAAGTTAGAAAATTGAAAAAATATGAACAAAGACAAAAGTGTAAAAAGTGGGACGGTGAATAGCAAAAAGAGGACGGTGTTTAGCAATTCAGTATCTTTATCAATATATATATATATATATATGTATATATATATATATGCTAAAATCTAAACTGAGGATTCAAGAATCGATAGGCACTTTGCCCCTTAAATTTTGCAAATTTAGGACATGTTGTTTCCCTTGAACTTATCACTTTCCCCATTGAATTTGGAAAATCAGGACAATACCCTTTTTCACATGACGAATGTTAATGGTTTCGTTAATTCTCACTAGATTTTCTGACGTGGCTTTTCATGACATGGCTCATGTGGGACTCACATTACCCTAAATGATAGGACAGGCCCCACATGAGTAATGATGTGGAAAAGCCATGTCATCAAATTTGGTGGAACTTGACGGATCCGTTAGATACGCTGTCATCTTAATATGTAAAATAACTTGAATTTTCCAAATTCAAAGAGAAAGTGGCACAATTTAAATTTAGGAGGCAATATATCCTAAATTTGTAAAGTTTGGGGGGCAAGGTGTCTTGTCTATTCAGCTATTCAATATTTGTAGAAAATCCCAATCAAATTCTTAACTTTTTAATTGGGTCAATTTAGGGTTAAATATTTTCAAATAGTCTCGATTTGAGCCCTAGCTAATCTTTTTTTAATTGAGTCAATAGAATGTTGGATTCTTTGAATAAAACGACCATGAACGTTAGTGTATCTTAATTTAATTTGAGCAATCTACTGATTCCCATACACTTCTCTAGTTTTTCCCTTGAACCCAGACGTAAGGATTTACAACCCTTTAGAAAACAAAACCTTATTAATTAAAAAACTCAACTAAAGAAATAATACTCCCTCCGTTCCGAATTGAATGGCCATATTAGATTTTCTTAGGTCAAATAAAGCCATTTTTTACCACTAATTATTACAAAAATATAATTTTTAAATTTTTTTTAAAATAAACTTTGGAAAATTTAAAACTTAAATTTTTCATATTTTTTAAAATTTTAATTGTATATAAATTTTTCATAATCAATGGTCAAAAACGAAATTTTTTGACAAAAAAAAATCAAATGTGGTCATTCAATTTGGAACGGAGGAAATAGCAAATAGGATTAATATTTGAGCCGGACCACCAATAAAAGGAAAAAGGAGAACGTGGCGTAGATACGTCAACTCACTTTTCCAAATAAACTTTTTATTCCATAAAATAAGTATATGACAACCCAGATGGTATAAAGTTTGCAAGTGCCAAGTGAGAGATGTATGGATTTTGAGACTTGGGAGCGTTACTTTAGAACCCAAGAAGCTTGGAATAATGCAAAAGTAGAACTTAGAAATGATGCCAAGTTTCTATTTCAAATGCAGCAGCTGAAAGTGCATGTTTCAAATGATGCCATATATATTTGAGACCACATTCGTTCAAGTTCAAAAAGGAAAAAAAAACACCAAAAAGCTTAATTGACATGTAAGGCATTTTGACATTTATCATTTTATCATAGAATATTGAAAGCATATTTTCTAATAAACCATAATACAAAATATGAACATAACTTTCATAGTTGGATCTTTTATCCTGAATAAATCAACCACGTATAATTATAAACAAGAAAGTTAAAACTTACCTCTTGTCCATAGCTTTGTGCAGAAAATCTCGAACAAGATGATTTTCCCCTTTCTGCCTTCAACTCTTATGGTTTTTCTGATGGATGAGAAAACCTAGCCGTCAAATATTTTTGATCTTATCAAGAGAAAGGAGAGAGTTCATCCTTTATATAATAAACCCTTTAGGTCCTAACCCTAATAGGATTCTTAAATCCTTATGGACCTTTTTAAGGCCTTGTCTAATTAGGATTTTAAGTCCATCAATTAAGACCCTTTAATTTATATGATCATAAATTAAGCTCATAATAAAGATCTTTAGAATGGGTGGTTAAGAGCTAAGTATAAACCCCAACCCTCTGTTTTTTCAAAGACAAAAACATTGATCAACACTCACTTTTCTTCATTGAATTATCAGAATCGCAGTTGTTTATCTTGTTCTTCATTGGTTGAGGCAAGAGAATATAATTCACTTTCAGGATAGCAAATAATAAGGGAATGTCAACGTGTGGACTTTTAGATTTTGCCAGCTTTTCAGAAGGCTAAAAACATGGAAGAAGCAAAAATATATACGTAAAACATAATCAACGTCGATGATGAATCGATATCCTTTGAAAGTCTTTGAAGGTCAAATGAATTGATTCAGTGCAAGTTGCTCAACCAACATGACCCATGAACCATTGCAAGAGGGATATAATACAAGCTTTTAATAATTATAATATATAATATATAATATATATTTCTCTCAGCTTATATAATATTTGACTTAAGAAAAAAGGGTGATCTTCAAATCATGGTGGACAGTGGTGAAAACCACAGATATAGCAAAAGGAAACGTCAAGATTATAAGTTGGGTTTTGGTCCTTTGAATTGATGACTGGAATATATTCTGTCAAGATTATAATGTTTGCTAGTGTGATGACAAATAAAGCTAAGGATAAGGGAAAATTTCAATGACTTAGCTTCAAAGAAGCTTATTTTTGCATCAATATTGGAATCCATGCATTTATTTTGGACGTGCGTGTCAATGGGCTATAAATACAGAGCTTTCTCACTGCTTGATATGTGTGCATATATATCTAAATACAAACACTTGAGTTATTAGCAGATTGATCGATCAAAGGGAGGAAGAGAGGTCTTGTATGAAGATTTTAAGAGTCTTGTTAGGTAGCCAAGGATGACTTGCCTAAATCCAAAACAGGGGATTTTTTGAGGGAGAAAAAGCAAGGGTGAATGTTATTATATGATAAAAGTCTCATCAGAGTCCTTCTAATGGTTTTTTGGGCAGTCTCCTTTGGCTATCCTGACTGGCTCTTATCTTTCATGCTTGACCTATGTCTCTTCCAAGTATGTATTATCAATTCTAAATAATTTCCAAACATTTGACTCAACTGGTTCGAGCAGGGTGCGAATTCCCGCTTCGTCTCTTTTTTAGTTTCTTTGAAATAAGTGTTACAGTTGTGAATTTTTGGCACATAACAAATTAAGTCACACTAAACCAATTAGTATTTGATTCAAAGGCATGTACTTCCAATTAGCCCTTTAAAGGTGGTATAGAGTTTCAGGTTCAAATTCTTGTAAAAAGCCACTAATTTATGCCTTAGGTAATGGGATAGCTGGGAAAAATGAATTATCCAGTGCTTTAAGACTTTAGTGATGGTGCAGGTCTTCAATTTGTGTCTATTCCTAGTGATTAAAAAATTGTAAAAGAATAATGTGGATGCCAACTGCTGATTAATGC
This sequence comes from Corchorus capsularis, assembly GCA_001974805.1. Taxonomy (NCBI): domain Eukaryota; kingdom Viridiplantae; phylum Streptophyta; class Magnoliopsida; order Malvales; family Malvaceae; genus Corchorus; species Corchorus capsularis. The sequence goes on from AWWV01008327.1 coordinate 8,214, forward strand.
TCACCATTCATTACTGTACTCTTTGTAAAATCATAATTGGCTTAACCAAGGATTAATTCCGTGGGGTAATTTAAGCATGGGTCCATTATCTAAAAGTGCTTAGATTCTTTTCATTCATATTATTATTGGCTGCTTAATTGAAAACAGAGAAGCAAGATCAGTAAGTATTCGCAAAATTATTGCTACTAATTAAGGTATAAATGCATTAGTAGCTGTTGATGAGCTGCATCCTTTTTAGCTTCATCCATCTCATTTTAAGCTGTCAGATTAGATGCAGATATAGATAATGATGATTCCCAAGTTTATTTTGATTCTCTTTTTTTTTTTTTCATGTATTTTTTGCAGACATTTGATGGCTAAACTCTTATGGGAACTTATATTTGCTTCATTTCTGTGGCCTTTTCTACTCCATGGTGACCCGAAGTTCAGGCAAAGGTAACATTGATTATTTTTATATATGCTTCATGTCTTTGCTGGAAATCCTCTTTAAATGCATCTTATCCATAACCAAAAGCAGGCTTTGTCTGTGGCCTACATGACTACAATATCTTAGGTGTAACCGAAAATGTATGAACCAAAACTTGCTACTTGACTTTCCCCTGTTGTTTGGAGTAAAAGTTCTTTTTGTTCATTATTGGTTTTAGATTCTGTTTTAAACAAGAATAATAAACTTGGAACAATGAAACCAAAATGATTGCATGGCTGTTTTTTGCTGGAAAAGTGTTGGCTTATGATCACTTTACCCTGATAGAAAGCTATATACTATATGCTTAATTCTAAATGCTTTTCAAAAAAAAAAAGGGTCACCTGGGAATTCTAAGAACAAAAGAAAATTCTACCATAAATTTGATTCCTTCTTTCTCTGTTTTACTTATTCTTCTCAGAGAGGATATTGACAAATATATATCTTTGTCATCTCCATATTGTTCTGTTGGCTCCCCTAGTTGCTACACCACCTTCAAAAAGAATCAAACCTAAGCTTTTCCTAAGGGTAAGCATAAAATAGAAGCTTTGTTTACCTAGGCTAGATTAATACTCTCTCTCTTCCTATTTATTTGTTATCACCCTGATCAAACAACTTCAATTTGAACATTAATTAAAAGAAAAATATGCAAAATGTTGAGGATATCTTAGTTATGCACACGTGCACATACATTCTTATTCATCATATGTTCCATTTATGCTTCATCTACATTTTTGTTACTTTAGATGTTGATATTAGTCCTTATTTGTTTAAACCATGCACGTATATTATTTTTAAAACCATATTTTTTTAGCCAGAGGTCCCAAACCTTATTGATATGACTCATGAGACTAAAATTCTTTCCAAAGCGAAATCATATTAAAGGTTATAGCTCTTCCTACAACAAAAGCATACTATCCAGCTTCAAATCCTAGTGCTCAAGGGGCCAAGGTAAAGGCAAGGTGAAGAGCCTATTATTCCAAATCCATGACCACTCACTCCTCTTGCAACTATCACAGCTTCTCCTTCTTTTTCCTTGTTTACAACTTGAGTATTATCCATCCACCAAATTGCCCCCCACCCAACATCATCCAAAATTTAAAGCTTGACCTAATCACTACATTTAATTTATTGTATGTTTTTCTTTGTAAGTTTTTTAGAAGGCATGTGAAATCATAATTGAATTAACAAAGAAATAGTAATCAACAATCACTTAACTTGTTGACTGAATATTGAACTCTTTATTAATGTAAAAAAAAAAAATTGAACTCTATAGTTAATTTATGTAATTAACCATCGACATTCAAATCATAACAAACATCCATCTATCTAAGGCCCTGTTTGGTACACCGGTGAGATTGGTTCGGTGAGAGTAAAATTGGTTATTATACATATTAGATTTGTTACTGTACAGATAAAAATTGTTACTGTATAGATGAGAATATTCTCGGTGATTATAAAACATGTGTTAATGGAGGCCAACTGATCCTACTGGAAAAAAGTGTTTGATAGGTCATTTGAACCACTAACCAACCCAATTGGTGCCAAACAGTGCACCAAACAGACCTAAGTGTTAAAAAACATCAATAAAGAAAAAAAATTTTATTTCAATGGTTGGTGACGTGTGCATTATTTAGAAAAAATAAAGTAGGATTTTTTTAAAAAAAAAAAAAAATCTTTTCGAATGGAAAAGAGTAAGACACATGTAGCACAAAGTCAAGAACAACGTTCAAGGGAATTTAATAAAAAGGTGGACCCAGCCCTTTAATGGCCTTTTGGGCTTTGGTTATAAATTAAATTAACCTAAAGCCCATTGATATTTATACTGAGGAGAAAATTCCTCTTGCCGCGATTTTTCCTTGTTTTCTACAGAAACAAACGAATCAAATCTGCCATCTCTCAAAAACCATCGAGTCAGAAAAATTAAATAGAAAAAAAAAAAAGATTGAAAATCAAACCGTAGAAGGGAGATTGGTCAAAGCCAATTCTCTTATTTCTCTCCTGAGGGAGTTCATTTGAAATCTCTCTCATCTCTTTTTCTCTCTCATTTCAAGCATAAGAAAAATCAAATCTTTAGAAGAAATTCTCTATTTCCAGATCTAAATTTTAGTTGTTTTTTCTTTCTAAATTTAACTGAAGAGAGATTAAAGAGAGAAGAAGAGATAGAGAGATTAAGAAGTTCCGAAAAGAGGAAAAATGATCACAATTCCGTATTTAACCGCTTTAACCACGTACTTCAGCTATGGCCTTCTCTTCGCCTTTGGTCAATTCCGTGATTTCTTCAGGAAAATCTTTGATTGGTGGCATGCCAAGAATCTCCAGGTTCTATTATTTTTACTATTTTTTTTTTCATTTTCGTGGTAATGTCGCCATCATTTGAATATAGTTTGGTTGGAAATGTCGTAAAAATAGTTGCTTGACGGTTGTTTTATTACTGATTTGTGTAGGGATATGCTCCGATCTGTTTGGGACTTGAAGATTTTTATATTCGCCGCTTGTATCTTCGCATTCAGGTATTTTATTTATGTGATCACTTTTATGCAATTTTCAAGATTTTAAATCACAAGTTCATTATCAAATCTATGTATTCATCTACAAGGCTTAGTTAGAAGCATTTAGTTGTTGTTCAATTTTTAATGTTGACGATCAAAGCAGTAGCTTAATTTAAAAGTTTGATCTGTACTAAAGAATTTGTTCTTGCTGTTCTTTTCGTGTGAGAGTTGTGCATGACTGTCTGTTGCGTAATAATGCTGGCTAAATGTCCTACATTTTTGCACATATAGGATTGTTTCGGAAGACCTATATCAAGTGCTCCTGATGCTTGGTTTGACGTTGTTGAGCGCTACTCCAATGACAACAATAAAACATTGAAGTGAGTCTTTTGTTCTTCAATCCTTTTCAAAGCTCACTCTCATTTATTTTACAGCAATCTGTTGTATATTATGACTTGTCTTTCTTATTGCGTCCGTACCATCATAGTTCATTTCATCAATGATTGAGATAAATGGCGTACTTTCTAATTATTGATGTCACAAGCTTATGTTGATTAATTTCCTGATTTCCATCTCTTACAGACGAACTGACAAGATAAGTAGGTGTCTTAATTTGGGATCATACAATTATCTTGGCTTTGCAGCAGCTGATGAATATTGCACGCCTCGTGTAATTGATTCGTTAAAAAGATATTCGGCAAGTACCTGTAGTACTCGTGTTGATGGAGGTATGCTTTTGAACTTTGCCATGTAGTTTGTCTAGCCACATACTTGGGTATCTGAATTCTTCCACTGCCTTTTACCCAACTAGGAACTACAACATTGCATAAAGAACTGGAGGAATGTGTTGCGAACTTTGTTGGGAAGCCAGCTGCTATAGTCTTTGGCATGGGCTATGTGACGAACTCTGCTATTCTTCCTGTCTTAATGGGAAAGGTATGAACACTATGTTTGATGAGTTTTCTTCATGTAAAAGGATCATCTCTAAACCTTCTTTTGCTCATTGCTCTCTGCTTGAATGCCATTGTTCTTTGCATATATCCACAGGGAGGGTTGATTATTAGTGATTCATTAAACCACAACTCTATTGTCAATGGTGCTCGAGGCTCTGGAGCTACTATCCGAGTTTTTCAACATAATAGTAAGTTGTATGTGGTACTTGAAACTAAACTAAATTATCGATGTATTATTTTGCTGATACCAACACATCGATTTTGCAATTTTCATTTCAGCACCATCTCATTTGGAGAAAGTTCTGAGAGAACAAATTGCTGAAGGACAGCCCAGGACACATAGACCATGGAAGAAGATAATCGTTATTGTGGAGGGTATTTATAGTATGGAAGGCGAATTGTGTAAACTCCCTGAAATCGTTGCTATATGCAAAAAGTATAAGGTGATGCATTTAATCTAATGATTATGTACTCATGATAATTCATTTTGGCTTGTCCTTAAAATGAACCACAGATGTCTTTTTCTTTATTTAAACTCAGTACATGACCAGGACTAATTGGAAAAGGAAAGTACGAAAGTTATTATTCATGGCTTCTTTTTAACTGCTAAAAGCTAAATGAGGTTGAGTTACCTTAATACTATGTATATTTCTTTTGTATTAAGTGTATGATATTAATACTATGTATTTAGTGTATTAAAAGCTAAACTTAGTATTAAGTGTGTATTAATACTATGTGTATTGTTTGTTTTCTAATTATATACTTTCCCTTCTTTAGATTTTCCAACTTTTCAGCCATCATCTTAGATTTCTTGTGCTTCCAATTGTGTGCTGATTTCTGATTTGTTATAGGCATATGTTTACTTGGATGAGGCTCACAGCATTGGGGCAGTTGGCAAAACGGGAAGAGGGGTATGTGAACTCTTAGGTGTGGACACAGCTGATGTGGATATCATGATGGGAACTTTTACAAAATCTTTTGGGTCTTGTGGTGGTTATATTGCTGGATCCAAGGTTTGTTGCTTTTGCTAATTGCTAACTTCTCTCTGAATCATTTTCAAGTTGCCTTGGACTGTTGAGTTTCATTTTTGTTATGTTTCATTTGTAGCTTGAACCTGTTTCTATCTAATATGGATATGGCTCCACAAATCCTGCAACTAACTTGTTTCCATGTCAATTTCAGGAACTTATTCAATATCTCAAGTACACTTGTCCTGCTCATCTTTATGCAACATCGATATCACCTCCGGCTGCACAGCAAATTATATCTTCAATAAAGGTTATTCTTGGAGAGGATGGTTCTAGTAGAGGTATAACATCACGCTTTCTCCTAGGACTGTGAACTTCCATTCTACTTTCACATTCTGATCATCTTTAGTTTTTTTTGTCATGACTCGATGCTTTTATTGTGTTAATTTAGGGGCTCAAAAGCTTGCAAGGATACGTGAGAATAGCAACTTTTTCAGGTCAGAGCTGCAAAAGATGGGCTTTGAAGTTCTTGGAGACAATGATTCTCCTGTAATGCCTATAATGCTTTACAATCCAGCAAAAATCCCTGCATTTTCTCGAGAGTGCCTTAAAAAGAATGTGAGTTTAAGCCAATTTAAGCTGTCCAATCTTAGTTTCACATTGTAGTTCTGCCATTCATCATTCTATTTTCGCTATGTGTCTCTCTGTGCCTAGTGTGCACTTAGTTATTGAAAATGTAAATCATGATGCAACAGGTTGCTGTTGTCACGGTTGCTTTCCCCGCCACTCCACTACTTTTGGCCAGGGCACGTATTTGTATTTCTGCTTCACATACCAGGGAAGATCTTATTAAAGCATTAGAGGTAATGAATGGATCTTCTCTCTTACTGCCCTATTCTGTTGTCTTGGTTAATAATGTGGATTACAAATTGCTATCAGAATGATCAAAGAGTGCTGAGAATGTAATGGTTTTTCAATGGTTGTGATACTATTAGTGGTAACTGGTAATTTTTCTTTCCTTATGACAGGTTATCAGTCAGGTGGGTGATCTGGTGGGTATAAAGTACTTCCCGGCAGAGCCTAAGAAGCAGCAGCAGGGGAAAGATACAATCAAGTTGGAGTGATAGGTTGAGAAGTAGCTGAGCAGTATTGCATAGCTTTAGCAGGAACTGTATATGATCTAACTTGTGATTCTTCATCAGTTACTCGTTCAGTTGTTGTATCCTCCCTGCGAAATCAGGGATTTGTAGAACCAATAGCTGCAGTATCCTAGGTTCCTTCATGTTTGTAACTCCTCCCCAGGCTGTGTTTTCCGCTTGATATTCTTGGTTCTTGGGATTTTGGTAAGTTAATGTATAGGTACTAATTTAATTGATTCCATGATCTTCTTAATCTTCATCGATTTAAATTGATTTACGAGTTAGAATTACTTCATTCTATGATCTATTCCTTCTCGATATTAAAATTCATCTGTAGGGTAGCTTCTGAGCTTCTCCTTCCCTTCCTCTTTCAAATCTTATGACCTAACAGGTTCTAAAACTCAGAATGCCAGATCGACGAGATTTCTGGTCAAGCATCCTTGTCCCTTAAAATAGATCCAGTGATCGCAAAAACAGGCATCTCCATGGACTTATGCATTGAAACAATTGAGGCTCACTGACTTTTTCCCATCTCGTTTCGTTTCTGTAGAAACACTTTTACAGAAAGAATCCGTATCTTGGCTTCAAAAGCAGAGAATAATATAGCCATGCATCCCTCAGTCAACTGATTTATACTCACGCAACTTAATGCAATTATCGAAGCGGATGAGGCCAACATCTGTTCTAGTAGTAGTAATATAATATCACTACCATGCATACAATAACGTTTTGATTTCATCATATGTAACGGGTCAACTGAACCATGACAATGTGGAAATCAAGGAAGTGTAATCCAAGGGAATCGTGTATGTATTGAATTGCTTAGTTACATAAACAAAGAAAGTCGACATCTATCAAACAAGAGTTTATACTACTATATAATGCTTATTACGGGCTCAATAACGAATTTACTCACATTCACAACATTAAGGAACTTGCTTTGATGCAAGCAGAGAAATAAAGACCAAGAAAGAATTTTGTAACTGGATAGGGAAATGTTGATGCGTGGTCTGTGTTTCGATGAGTGCAGTTTATGATCATTTGGGCTAAGAATCACTGGATTCCATTGGTGATTTCCTGCTTCGCCAAGCCACAATGCGGGCATAAGTTTAAACACTCTCCAGTCCTTGACAAAATGGAGACTTGTAGACAATTTTCTGTCAGCATATAATAATAATCCTTGTATTCTACAAATAGCATCATTTTATTACGACATTCATTTTTTCACCATATTCTACAAATATGCCAGCAGTAGCACCATTCATCCCCCTGAACAATTGCCTATCGAGAAGATATGAACTGTCCTAAAAGTAATATATTAAAAAACAAAATTCCCTCAAAATATGCTCCTTAAACCCATCCACCAAAACTGACTTTGGCTTTAATAAGCTATTATGTTTGGCCAGATAAGTCACACTATCATACTAATCATCATAGACAAACAATAATCACAAGAAGTTGGGACTCAACAGAGAAACACAATTTCCAGGATTAGTTCCACACAACTATAAATGTTCAATTTCTAATAATCTGAAGAGAAATAAGATTCAGAAAAGAAGCTCGGATTTCCTTCAGAAAGATTCTACAGAGTCTCTTGCCTACAGGATGGTGTAAATCCCAATTTCTTTGTATTTGACACATTCACAGGACCACATACACTAATTTATACAAAGAGTTCATTAAAGTAGCAACTCTATTGAATGCAAAAAGGTATATTAGCACCAACTCCAGTAGCATCATAATGGTTCCACCATTTTCTTAGACTAGCTTTAAGAAACACATCTGTTAAGAAGAGGTGAAAAGCAAAAGGTTCTTAAGGCCATATTAGAATCAGAAATCCCATACCATAGGATTCCAAATCCCAATATATAGTAAGCTATCATATCTAATGCATATTCAACCCTGGATAACAGAAGGAAAATTCTAAAGACCATCAGATTAGAAGTACAAATTATCATATCATTCATATTCACCCCAGGATACCGAATGCATGCCTGAGAGTGAGTAGCAGTAGATATATACTTGCAGAAACTAAAACAAAGCCTACTGACTGTCAGAGGGAAATTCAGTCATACTGAATTCATAATTGATTTTAAAACACAATTTGCATGGTGACTGGTGAGAGGCAAATTCATGTTCTGGGTGACTAAGTAAAGTAGCTGAGATGTGAATGTATATCCCCCAAAGAGATGCTGAGGAGCACTAAGTTTACAGAGTGCATCTCTATAGCCAGTTATAAGTAAATTCAAAATTATAAATTTCAACATTTTTCTCCTAACAACTTCTTAGATACAGAACCTTCAACAACCAGGTTAAAGAAGCACCTCATGAATGATAGCTGCAACCCTCATAACAAATAGGCCACGAAAATAACCACAGGAAGCACTTCTAATATCTAATTGTAAAATAATTTCCATTTCATCATATCAAAGAATGAGAAGACCATAAGAATAAGCTTGAAATTGCCTTATTTTGTCAAGCATTTTCCTTTAACCAAAAGAAAGCTTATATTCTCTCATTGATTGTTTTTCATCAATATTCTCAGCAATAGTTAGTATGCCTTAACATAAGCATCATAAGAACAATGCACAGCAAAAAAAAATTGCACCAGACTTAAAATTCATATAGTGCAACCAAAAAGAAAAAAAGAAAAACTAAAAAACCTACTCATTCTCCTACTACAACTGCACCAAAAAAAGGGAGAAACATGAAAAAAGCTAATAAGGCTCAAACTCTTACATTGCCATGGCTGATAAATTCTCCTTTGAAAAATACCCTATAACCATCTTGAGAAACCTCACGAAAAGCCTTTACCAAGCTTCTGGATTGCGCAAAACATTTTCCTTCTTGAACCAACTGCATTTATTCCCATATCCTTCAAATCTTCCAACGTTAATAACGGCAAAACCTCATCATCCACTTCATGGATCTCAAAAACAGGGGCGTATCTTCCTAAACCCAAACTGTTCAACCATATTCTAACCCCATCTTCCTCACACCGTCTAATGTCAGTATCCGAGGGACCAGATAACTCCACCCCATCTGAAACCCTAGTCCGAATTGGCCTTCTTTGGTTATTCCCATGATAAAGAACCTCTCTTTCATTGCCATCAACACCCAAATTATCCAAAGAATGAAGCGGACTCTGCTCTTTCATAGGACTTTCTGAGTTTTCCAAGTCGAAATCATCGTTATCTTCCCCGCCACTGTATTTGTCCTCTGTTTCCACATTATTGTTATTAGTGTTGTTATTGCTGCCGTTGATGTTGATGTTTCCGCCGCCTCCGCTGCTGGAATCATCGATTTTGGAAACCCAATTGGATCGGACCCGTTTCGTCGCTGGCCCCCGTTTCTTGAAATCTTTAACCCTCCAACTACCAATTGTGACGCTATCTAAATTGCTGTTATTGTTGTTTACTTCTCTCTCGTCATCGAGGGTTTCATTGTTGTTGGTTGTGAAGTCAGCGCTGAGATTGGTTAAAGCACGAGTCTTGGACGATTTAGTACTTGCAGCAGCGGCCGAGGGATTTAACGAATGGTGGGATTGATGTTTCCATTGCTTGACGGTGGCTCCGCCAGCGGAAGACGAAGATGTTCTTCGGATATGAGAATCATAGGGTTGGTCGCCGCCTATGTCACCTAATCGAACGCTGGGACGTCTCTGGCGCTTCGATCCAACGGTCTCAGATGAGCCCACAACGAGGGGACCTCCGGCGCCGTTTATCTGGCCGTCCGACGGCTGTATTTCCGCCATCTATATACTGGTGTCTAATCTTTTATAATGGGTTTTATTGTTTTTTCTTTTTGGTGAAGGAAAAGTGGCGATAAAAGAAAGGGGGCGTTTGGGTGGGAGGAGAGAGAGAGAGAGAGTGAAGTGAAGTAATTGAAGTGTGGAAAAGAGAAGAGAAAAAGAGGGAAGAGAGTGGAGTTGGAGAGTGTCAAGTTGTGCTGTTGGGTTTTTGACGCGTGTCTCTTTTTCCTACCGAAAGGGAACAAAAATTTTCAGATTTTCTTGTTTGCTTTATTTCATGATTTTATCCCTTTCACCTCAAAATTATTTTTATCTTGTTTTTCTTGATTTAATAATTTTACTATCATGATCATCATCATCATAATAATACTTGGTAGTTGGTACTAGTAGCATCCAATTGGTACAAAAATTTTCCTTTGGTGGCCACTAAACAACTTTGAATTTTATTACTTATATAGATACTATAAAGTTTTTAGACCAATGAAATATTAGTTTAGTCATATAATTTGTTGATAGAGGTCTTTTTTTTTGGTGAAAATTTGTTGATAGAGTTGATACTCTTTGAAGTTACCGGAGTTCAAATCCTACCGATCTCAAGTGTTCGAAAACAATTGGTATATGCAATGTTATGATTATTTCATTAATTAATTAAATAATAATGTAATGGAACAATAATAAGAAGTAAGCAACAACTTTGATTACAATGTCGCTCATGATATCCAAGTTTTGGTTAGAACCAAAAGAAAAAATGGTCAAGGCATTCAAACGAATTATTGGAAAAGAAAACTAAAAGTGGTAATAATAATGCTATAAGATTTGCTCGTATTTGGTTATAACGAGAATAGCTGGATAAGACAAGAATTTTCCATTATTGTAGCTATATATATCTTGAGAAAGGATCTTAATTCTTAAATAATAATGTTAGAGAATATTGATCCTTTACATCAAATGTTAAGTACTTAACAGCTTTCAAATTTCAACTAACCAAAGCCCCTTGACTTCCTATTTTCAAGCTGCAAATTGCAAAAAGCCAAAAACTCCACAGTCCACACCAAATTCTAGATCATGATTAATCTATGAATAGGTAAATTTGAATGGAGAAAGCAACAAAATCTGATAAATGTACATTAACATTAAAACATGTAGCATAACATGTCCAATGTCTTCAAATATTGACAAAAAAAGTATTCTTCGGTTGCCTTTTGCATATATTCACTTCGACACATGATTACAAAGACCAACTTCTTACTGCAATTAGTTACTAACTCGAAACCAACCAAACTTTGGCCAAGACAAGATGGCTGTCCCAAATGAGATTTCAGTAAAATGCATTCCCGACTAAGGAAACAATGGACAATGGCACCAAACTACCTCTACTTTAAGGAAAATTTTTGGCACCAAACTACAACACAAATGTTTTAGGCCCCAAGGGCAAGACAATGATAATCAATTAATCATTCTAGAAAATTAACTGTTAAGTCTCAAAAAATGGGTTCATGAATACAGGTTAGACCCCATTGCACTGAGTCTAACAATGAATCTGCACAAGGTATTTTGTAAAATTGGCTTTCTAGTGTACACTTGCCTTTTGACTGACGAGACCTTTAAAGGGAATGTAACCTGGAGATTTTTACTAACAAAAAGAATTTTCCAAGATGACTATGCTGGTTGTAGCTGCTTCAAGAGTAACCCACAGTGGCCTCTGTTTTTTCAGCCTTTAATTTGTGTGTGAACTATATGAAGCAATAATTTCAGATTTTGCCAATTACCTCCATGTGAGGAAGATTAAGCGTGGTTAGCAAAAGATTCAATCAACCGGCACTGTGCATAGCTGACCATGTCCAGGACTGTGCTCCAAAGGATACATGGTTGTGCCTTTCACATAATTCTGATGGTCAACAGCAGGCTTTCTGAGCCTTGAGATTGAAAAATTTTTCCTTTTAACTTGCTTCTTTATTATTGAGCAGGAAGCAAGCAGGTCTTTAGATCCTGCTCCGACCCTCCTACAGAAACAAGAAACCACATTTAATAAATCTTCAGGAACAAAGCTATAAGATGGAGTAGTTGCAATAATATCAGCTTTTAACTAACTGCACAGACACTAAATACTCAATTAACACTATAACTGGTGCACCAATAAACAAATACAGGCAGAACTAAAGGTAATATGCAATACTAGCGCCTGTTTTGCACTATCTGAGCATTTTCTCTACACCAAAAGCTAATTATTAGCCAAATAGGTGTCTCCAAAGAACGCCTTCTAGCTTTTCGAAAATGCTGAAAGTGAAAAATTTTAAGCAACTTGCATCATGGACAACTGACTTCAGTAGATAATTCATAAAAAGAGCAATTCTATATCTATGTTTTATAGTGAGTGGCCTAAGGTCTGGTTTTATCACATTCTGTGCATGCTAAGATTGATTATCACCCCAAGCAAGTTTCGACACCATGAGCATCATCATATTTAGTGCTAATACTAGAATCTGTGAACCTAATCATTGAGTTGAGTTTCAGATCAAACCACCCAAGAACTGCACATTTGATTGCCTACATGATACAACATAGGTTGCATGATGAAGCCCTGTCTTATCACATATTAATATATTATCAATAACGTTTATGAAGAAACAAAGGATATTACCTCAACAATTTCTCTGATGCAATTCTAGCAGCTACTATAGTACTACGACTTGGTACCCACTTCACAACTCGGTTTGGATCAGCTCGCATTGGAGAATGGATTTTGATAAGCTTAACAAAATAAGATTCAACTATGTCAAAGATAATGATTTTGCTAGAATAATTTTGAGAGGAATATAGCAGTACATCAAGAAAAGACAATTTGTATGTCTCTTCCTACTAATAGTCACACAAAGGTCTTTTCTTATTATTAAATCTAATGACAGAAGAAATATAGGGATTTCAAAATGAGAGATCATGAGGGAGAGAGAACATACACCCAAACACTCCATCATCTGGTAGTAAGCCCTGCCATGCAAAGGTGTATGGCCTTTCCGAGATTCTGAGAAATATCTAGTCCTGGGAGAATATTGGCTTTCTATCAGGCAAACATAAATAAATTGCTAAGTTGAAGAAAAAGGTATTTAAGAGGAAAATACCATTCTTTATATCCAGGATCCACAGTGAAACCATACATATCCACCGAATCACAGAGAGAGAGAGCAAATTCAAGAGCCTTGAGCCCAGTCCCTTTTGCAGCTGAACCAAAGGATGCACCTAGCATCAAGTATACAGGATTTTTTATTGGAATTCCCTGCATAAGAAAACAACAAACTATCTTTGAAGTTTACTATGAAAAAATGGAAGTGGCAGCAAAGCTGAAAACAGGATGTTGCCAAAATTTTCATCTATCATTTTTCAGCCTCAATATTTTAGAGATTAAGAGAAATATCAGAAACACAGAAAGAAACTACATGGAAACAATATACTTACCCGAATCATCTGGTTCATAATGTCATGAATTGTAGTTTTGATTATCAAGACCTCCTGCCTTGTTTCTGTAAGATCCAAATATTTAGCATGTGCCAAGAATTATGAAAGCATAATAAGTAAACAATAAGGGTGACTTTTTTAAAATACCATCTAATTCTACAACTTTATCAAGAGCTTTGGCAGATCCTCTGTTAAGAAGTCGAAATGAACTTTTCTTGCCCACATATTCAGTATAGTTCTGCAATAGAACATTTAACATATGTAAAATGTGAGAAAGTTATTAGAAAAATAAATTGAAAACAGAAAAGAGCTAAAGCTTTATGACTGCAGCTTAACCTCAATAGGAGCACCATTCTCCCTAATGACAACATCGTAGGTATCTATCTCTTTTCCAAACCTTGTTTTCAGCAGGTCCCCTGAGTTGCCAATAACAGCACACCTACCAAACTGTCTTGGAACATAAGGTGGTGTTTCAGGCAGGACCAGTGAAAGCTTCTCCATACATAAAGCTTTATTTTTACAGCGGTTCCTGCAATACAGGAAAAACGTCCACAAAATATTTGTAACTTCAGTACATCTCAGCATATAGTAATAATTAGGTACATCAAGTATCTCTAAGTTGAACATCCAGACAAAAAAATGAATGCCATCGGGGTAATAATCAGGTACATCAATCCTTCTTTTCAGGAATGGGATGTATATGAGCGGAAATGTATATCTTTCTTAATCTTATTCAGATGCCATTGACCAAAATACCATATGAAACCAACCAATTGCATATTTTTAGTGAGAAGGAACAGTACTCACAGAAGCACTCCTTTATTAATCCTGCGCCAGGCATACTCCTCCCACCCATTTGGTAAAGCATCAATGAACTCTTTAGTAAGTATTGTAGTGCTATTTTTCACCTAAACAAACAACTCACTAAATAACAAATCAACCATAAAGAAATAAAAGAAATCCTAAACAAGGAACAATAAGTAGCAAAGTTTACAACCAAATGTGAAAACAAATCAGCAAACTCACCTGTTCCCATGTGGCCACTGCTTCACAAAGATTAAACTCAAATGATAAACCTTCAGCTTCTCCAGTTTTAGGATCCCTCTGTTTACAATTTAAGGATTTCATATTACAATTCAAATGGAGAACTAAATTAGAAGAAATCAAATTCATAGAATTAGAACTCTTAAAAAAGAAACCTACCCATTTGGACTCAGTGTCACTCGGATAAGTTAATGTGACTTGGCAGTGATCTTTACCACTTACAGCTTGTAGGCCTAATCCATTCTCACTCTGTATGAATTATATCAGACAAACCATTAAAAACAATAGGTACATTTTACATAATCAAACTAGATTTTCTTTTATATACCTGAAAGATTAATTCAACAAGAAATTCAACCATATCAACACATTTATCACAAGAAAATGAAAGAACCCAAGTTAAGATTGACTAACCACACACTTCTGGAAATCACTTTGCAGAGATTGCAATGCTTCCCAATCTTCAATAGACAGTTGATGATTTACATCTACAAACAACAACAAGGAAGAACAATAACATTAAGAGAATTCATTATTGATTAACTAAAAGTGAGAAGCTAAACACTAATACATAAATAAACACGCACTATGAATGGAGAATCCAGTGAGTCCAGTGATGTAGATGAGAATGGCTGCCGACCCAGAGGCTAAAGCTAGTAAAAGACCCAACTGCAAAATCCTCATTTAAATGGGATTTTGATGGGACGAATTATATGGGGAAAGAATGGCTCTCGAAGCTTAATTTTGATGGAAAGCAAAGATTCTGTGTGGATCTGATTAAGCAAACACAGATCGATTTTCCGAAGTTGTTTCTTCAACAGAGTGAAAACGAAATGAGTTTGTCTACCAGTTTAAGTTATTGAATGAGCTGTCTTGCTCTGTAAACAGAGTATGAGAGGCCCAAATGGAATTGTGGCGGTGCTTGGTTCTTGGGCCACAGTTCAACGTCCAGCTCCTTCAAAAATGGATCAAATGGGTATACAACAAAGTCCATGTTAAATGGGCATGGGCTCAAGCCAGAATTTATTTCTCCTATTTGTCTCTATGGCAAATATTTTAGCCACTGAGTAGCAAAAAAAAATAAAAATTTAGCCAGTAAATTTTCAATAGCACTTTGCACAAAATTGGCATATTCAAAAAAAAAAAAAAAAGAACATGAAAAACATGTGATACACTAGTGATCATTTTGGTGTAAACCATAAATATCTGTATCTGTTTAATAGTCTATGATTAATTTTATTATTTGGGCTACATCAGCTCACTGTGAGAATAAAATTCTACACTTCTACAATGGGTGGGTGAGTTAGACCTTTTGGAGTCATTCTTCTTTTTTAAGTGAAATCCATTTGGGCTTGAGCCTAAATAAATATTTAGTGAAAATGTAATACTATTGGATTTATAAAGTAAAGCCAGGTGGAATTTGGGCTTGAGCCTAAATATTATACCCAAGCCAAACCCATGACGACTGACCCTAGGAGTGCCTAAAGTGGTAATCAAACATTCCTTTACCCTATTCTAATAGTGCCTTTTCCCCCTTATTCTATTTCTACCTTTGTAAATGTAAGGCAAAGCCCTCCTTTCCTTTTCCCAATAAATAACATTAGGTAAAATGAGTAAATGACCATCACTTTCAAAATACTATAAGACAATAGTGTTAGTTTTTCTTGTTTTGGCCGTTGGACAATAATGTTATGTAATTTAATAGGGTGCAGGTTTTAAAAAGAAAAAAACATAGTAAAAACAGAAGCGATAATCAATTTTGAATTTTGATGAGATTGGACCACCTAAAATTCCATCCATTATTAATCAGTTAAATAAATACATTGAGTACTACAAAGCAAAGGTCGATTTCAATGTTCAAAGTTCAAACTGAAATCATGTGCTAACAAGTGCAGTCTCTTTGATGAAGGGATGGGCATGCAGAGGCGCCTCTCTCTGGTGAAAAAGCCTAGAAATCCAACTCTTCTATCTATCTATGCATGCTTTCCATCATTTCTCAGGCTTAAGTCGCCTTCACCATTAATCTGCTTACCGGCCAAAAACCCTTTTGCAATGCCATTGCAAACTACCCATTCATTGTTTGCAATTTGTCACAGGAAAATCAGTACTCTCTCTTTCGAGAAAATATTGTAAATGCCATGGTTTTCCATTTTGTGTCTTTTTAAAGAAAGGGACGTATTTAAGAGAGTAAAGGGTCTTGATCAAGACTTGAATTCATAATTTTTAAGATGAATTCAATCTTTTTTTGCTACTCATGAACATATTGAAATGGATTACACAATAGGAGGTAGTCATCTCCTTTCCCATAATCCCACCCCGTCCATCCCAGGTTTCGAAACCGGAACCTCCAACAAGAAGCCCCAAGCTCTTAACTACTGAGTGTCCCTCGAGGACATGAAATTCAATCTTTAACCATTTTATCGGTAATTTTTTTTTTGTTTTAGGCTCGTTCTAATTTGGATTGCTTATTGGCCCATTATGGCCACTCACTTCATGCATGGTTTAAAAGAAAAAGACCAATTGAATACGTCTTCGTATGCCCTAGCCAATGGCCAGGAATGAAAATAAGAAAAGCCCAATTTAGCTTCATGGAATTTTCTTTGTCCTCTTGGAAAAGTGTTACATTTCAATTCTCTGAAGTAACAATATATTTTGTCGAACAACTTGACCGACAGAATTCGAAGTTATGTTGATGATATGCTAGTTATTTTACAATGTGAAAGTCAAGTTTCTTTCCAAGCAAAGACATAAGAATAATTGAGAGAATTCATTTTCATGTCATATAATTTGGACAGGACCACCTAAATTCCCTTGACGGTATTTGATCATGGACACTCTAGATATATTTGACTGCTGAGTCCACTTCCTTCCACCGATTTTCATGTGCTTTTGCATGTGTAGCTCTCGAAAGTATGGGCATGAAGCAGCATGTAATAGGAAGCAAAAAAGTTTTGGATGGCTCAGGGTTACGTCTCCTTCGTAATTAAATTCCCAGTAGCTACGCCTACCAGTCAATTCATTTTCCAGGGCCATTCTCTGCCTACATTGAATGTGGCAGCAAACTGAAACACTGTGTTTCCTGTTTGATTCAAATCTTATCATCCTTCCTTTTCCATTTCGATTTCATTGTTCTAACAAGCCCCAAATTAACAAGAATCATCGTATTCCATAAGGTTTTTCATATTTTTCGTGTCTAATTTGAAGGTCTTAAAAGTATATATCATTGCTAATTATTTGACCCTTCAATATATTCAATAGTTTTACTAGCATTTTCTCATGTGCTTAGCTCCTTGCACCCACCTAACAGCAGCAAACTGTGAAAGATGGCAAGTCTCAAGGCTAAATCCCATTTGCTATTTCCAATAATTGATTGGTTTAAATGGTTCTACATTTCGATAAAAAAAATGGTTCAACATATTGAAGAATCTAATGAACAAGTTGATCAGAAAGGTAAAATCATGGTTCCTGCCATAAGGTACATACATTGTATGAAACAATTACACGGTTCAGAGGCTTTAATTTTGTATCTTGCGGTAAACACATTGTTGACTTATTCCGTTACGTATGTGTGGAATCTTATGGATTGGGAAAATTATTATCTAGAAAGTTTTACCCCATAATAAATCGACGACAAAATTAGTCATAAAAAATAAAAGAATATAAACCCCATTTGCTATTTTGACTTGTGTTTACTTTTGGTGGACTCCTACTGTCCACATGAGCCTGGCTGGTTCATTGTTTCAAAAAACCAACTGCAGCCTTTGCCTAGCCCAGCCAAAGAGTAATGCAACAAAATTTCCAACCTTAATTAAATAAATTAGCCCTACCGGTACCCAACAAAAAGGCAAAAGAGTTGGTCTAATATATAACTCTAACCTTTTAGGCGGCTTATTGAACCCAAGACCCACACCAACCAGAAGGAGAGAGCCAATTACAAGGTCTAAGCTTTTAGCCCTTAGTAGCCCAGCTGCGCTCATGATGGCCTGATTCTGAAACCCTAAAGGCCTAATTTCAAGTAATCCTGTTGGAATTGTACCCTGTGTTAGGGGACCATGCTGTTCTTCTCCAGGAAGCTCGCAGAGTTAAATGTTTTTCCATTTTCCCTTGGAAAGTTTAAACTTTAAATGGTTACTTACAAGTTACAAAATAACTTGAACACCCCATGATCTCAATGCTCCTAATTTACATAAATTTCCCTTTTCTTGGTCAGAATCAGACACCCCATGAGACTCCAAGGCAGACATTTGCTCAGTTTATATGGTCCCAAATTACTTGTTGCATTGCTTTCAAGGTAGCTATAGCAAATAGTAAGAGCAATTTGGAGAAGCCCTTTTATTTTCCCCCACCCATTCAATGTTGGGTGCCTGCAACTCAAAAGAAGATACTATATAAATAAGAGGATAGAAACAAAGCTAAAGATTGCTGATTGGTTTTTGCAATCCAATCCAAATTCATTCAGGGAAAAAGGAAATATCTGCAGACATATATATGGCATTTGAAGGAAAGGAAAAAAATTTAAATTGAATCCCAAGTTGTGTATGCTTGGACAAATTATAGGCAAGTGGGAGAAAGATGGATACGTGTAAATATTTTTTGTATAATAAAGGCAGAACATTGTCAAGTGTTTTGATTGCGCGCGGGTCAAATAGACAAATGTCAATTTGCTCATTCGGGGTCGATCGACCTAATTCGACAACAATTTAACTTCAGATGTACTTTGATTAAGCAATTTTTGGCAGATTTTTAACATTATTTTATAAATATATAAAAAATGTTTTACTCCTATTTTATTTTATTATTATTACTTAATTAGAGGGGACCTCTCAATGTTGGAAGAGACAAATAAAAGAAGAAAAAAAATTCAAAGTCAAAAGAAAAATATGAAAGGAAGACAAAGAAAATGTTTATTGAGTACATGATTTTGGACTTCTTGTGCTTTGAGGTTTTTGGATTTGCTCTTTAGTTATTATTACGAAGGAGTAGTTGTAGTAGTTAACTAAATTTCTTGTGAGAGAGAATCAAATCAGGGACATCAAAAGGTTCATGAACTCGATCGATTCTTTCTTTTTTGCTGTTGACCTTCATTTTCTTGTCGTGGATAAGGTCTTAATTTATAACTACAGAGTCATGTTACGTAAAACATTTTAAAAAAAACTTGACGTGACTCAATTTTTTAATTAATATTTTTTAAGAAGTTATCTTAATATGTTGAGTGACTTAAATTATTGGATAAAAATCCTCTCCCCCTATTTTCTGTCCCCCATTGTCCCCAATCCATCAAATAATGACACGTGTCCCTTTTTAATTTCTAATGTTATTCATTGTTTGCCTAGTTAAATTAAATTTTATATTTTCATTCTAAAACTCTATGGGGAATGTATTAAAATTTAGGACTAACCCTTACATTCGATTATTTATTTTTAATTTGGGGCTAAACCTGGTGATTAAGTGGGATTTTTATTTTATTTTATTTTATTAATGTTATTTGATAAAACTTGAAATAAACAAGGTATAATACAAGGGACACGTGTCATGATTTGGTGGATGGGGGACAGAAAATGGAGGGAGAGGATTTCTATCCTAAATTATTAACGATTTGTTCCAATCCCGAATTGATGATCAAATCCAAAATATCGGAAGCACGATTCGAACAAAATTTTCAATAGAGTTATGTTATAGAAACTGAGAGCTTATTGTATCTTAGTCATATATATATATATATATATATATATATATATATACACATATATGTTGTAACTTCGGATATTTCAGAAATTAACCAAACAAATAATTAAAGCGGAAAACAACAAAACAAAATTTTCTTGTGGACCTATGTCACAAATCTGCACTATCAAATCATTCAAATACAATCACTAATCATAACAATCTCTCTTGCAATCTCTCAATCTAATCAACCCAACATGGGTGATTCTCTCACAACAACATAAAGCTATCTCAGTTTTTTCTCTCTCTCACAATTTCACACAATCTCTCACACACAAAAACTAAACAGAAACTGTTTATTTATACTAACATAAACTTGGACTCCAAGAAACCCTTTCCTATTAGGATTCTTGTCCACCAATCAAAACAATCTCTAGAAAAATCCTAAACCAAATCTAATTAAGAATTGAGGCAAAAAATCCTAACAATCTCCACATTGACTCAAATTCCTTCATCAAAACTTAATCGATCCACCCTTTAACCAAATCTGCAAAAGTAACTTTCTTCTTTGTTGGCAAATCCACATCTTTCTTCTCAATTTGATGTGAAGATACCGATCCATCTCCTCTAATTGTGCTTCCAATCAACTCATACAAATTCTTCGAATTCTTCACTCCTTTCATCACGATCATCGAACCTTTGGTGATCTTCATGCCTCCACCTCGGCAAGAATATCCATAACCCAAGCTATCCAACTTTCCAAGCGAAATCAAATTCCTTGTAAATTTTGGAACATACCTCACATTCCCAAGCATCTTGACACTTCCATCATGCAAATGAAGTTTCACACTCCCAATGCCTTCAATTTTTTCTTCACCATTGTTAACCATGTAAACAGCTTATCACACTTCTCAAGCTTCGAAAACCATTCTTTCTTTATGCAAATATGTTCAGAACAAGCAGAATCAAACACCCACATATCTCTGGTGTCTTTCTTTTCTTCTTGCACCATCAAAACAACAGTTTCTTCATAATTTTCATCACTATCAACAGCAGCAACGTTAACACCATCCTTATTCTTCTCTTTAGATTTCATGAAATCCGCCAAATCTTCATTTAACTTCTTGCAATAGGCTTTTATGTGCTCCATCTCATGACAATAATAGCACTCCTTATTGCTAAAATCAACCCTTGGCCTCGAACTTGATCTTCCTCTTTCATTGAATCTATTCCTCGATCTTCCATCAGTCTTATCTTTTCCATAAGTTCTTCCACGCTCCACCGTGAGACCACCATTCTCTTCATCTTTCTTTTCAGTTTCTTTCAATCTATCATACTTAAAAATTGCAGAAGTCACATCTTGTAAGCTCAAGGTTTTCCTACCAACCATCAAAGCTCTAGTCACAGGATCATACCTATCGGTAAGAGAATTAATCAACAAAACTGCTTTATCAACCTCTTTCATGACTTCATCAACACTTGCCAGCTGAGTAACCAATCTATTGAACTCGTTTAGGTGTGCCCTTAAACTTGTTCCTACCTTCATCTTCGACCCAAATAATTCTCTCTTCAAACACAACATGTTAGTAATCGATTTTGACATATAAATCGACTCCAACTTATCCATCAACTCCTTTGGGGTTTTCACATCTAACACATCATACTTAATTTCAGTAGTAAGAGACAAACGAATTGTACTTACTGCTTTTCGTTGAATATCTCTCCACTTGTTGTCATCCATCGCTGAAGGCTTATCAGCTTCAAGCGCATCTCCCAATCCTTGTTGTACTAACACATCTGTTACCGTACTCTGCCACATCTGAAAACTGTTTGTTCCATTAAAGTTCTCAATCTCAAACTTCAAAGCTGATCCGCTGCTTTCTGTCATCTCTACTCAACCAGTCTCTGATACCACTTGTTGTAACTTCGGATATCCAAGGAATTAACCAAACAAATAATTAAAACGGAAAACAACAAAGCAAAATTTTCTTGTGGACCTATGCCACAAATCTGCACTATCAAATCAATCAAATACAATCACTAATCATAACAATCTCTCTCACAATCTCTCAATCTAATCAACCCAACATGGGTGATTCTCTCACAACAACATAAAGCTATCTCAGCTTTTTCTCTCTCTCACAATCTCACACAATCTCTCACACACAAAAAACTAAACAGAAACTGCTTATTTATACTAACACAAACTTGGACTCCAAGAAACCCTTTCCTAATAGGATTCTTGTCCGCCAATCAAAAAAATCTCTAGAAAAATCCTAAACCAAATCTAATTAGGAATTGAGGCAAAAAATCCTAACAATATATAAAATCAATGGTGCATGTGTTTTTTGAATGTCATTATGCCAAATTGGTTTGGAATGAGGTTGCTTCATGGATGGAAGATTTTGTTGCAAATAATGAGGATGCCAATGATTTTTTGCCTCGATCTATTTGTTGTTTCACAACAAAAAGGGTGCCTGGATAAGGTTTTGGTTACTCTTTGGTTATTGTGGTTTAATCGAAATTCATGTTTACATGAAGGACGTTGTGCTACAAGTAATCAATTGAGTAAGAAAATCGAAATCAAGGTTAAGGAGTATGAGGAAGGGCTGTAGAGTATTCATGGAGAGAGGAGTTTACCTCATAGACGATTTGTGCAACAATGGAAGGCGCCAAATCCTGGATGTTTGAAACTCAATTGTGATGCTGCTTTTAACCATCAAACTGGCCAAGCTTCACTAGGAATGGTCATTCGCAATGCAGATGGGGATGTAATTCTTGGCGGAATTAGTAGGGTGGATGGAGTAGGAGGTGTCCTGCAGGCGGAATGTATGGCGGTCATATTTGGTCTTGAATTAGCATGGGAAAATGGCTACACCAGCTTGAGTGTTGAATCAGATAGTAAGCTTGCTATTGAGGAGATTGAGAAGGGAAATGAATCGTTATGGTCAAGTGCATTTTTGATTCATGACATTCTAGCTCTTACTTCAGCTTTTGATTCAGTCTCTTTTTCTTATATCAATCGGGAAGCTAATATTTTGGCTCACAATGTTGCTAAGTCGGAGTGTAGGATAGGTAATCAGAGAGTTTGAAAGGTTATTTACCTTCTTATATATGTAATCCTTCTACTTCTTAATATGAATAAAATCCCGTTTTTGATTTCAAAAAAAAAAAGTACGAATAAGGGGAAATTAACTTTATGTTTTCCGATTATACCCTTATTTTTAAAATATATTTCCAATTGTGTCCTTTTTTTAAACATATTTCTAAATTGCCATTACTAAATAATATTTTAATTATTCTATTATTTTTTAATCATAAATTGTTTCATTATTAATTATTAGATTATATAATACGTATATTAAATTATAAGAAAGCCAATTTGGATTTAGACCGAATTATAAGTTTGTCAAATTGATTTTAGTTGATGAACATGTAAATTTCCTTTACTATTATATTTTTTGAATTTAATATTTTACTTTTAATTTCAATTTTTAAATGTCAATAAAAAGATTAAACTAACACTAACACGTACAACACTATTGTTAGTGAAGCTCCATCTCTTCATTATATAATGTTTTGCTACATTCACTTTGTTCATTTGGAAATTGTTGAGTTAGAAGAGTAGGTGATATTATGATTTTGATTTTCTTGTCTTTATGTGGTTATCAAAATTTCATAAGATGGTTATTATAATTTACGAGGAGGTTATCAAAATTCCATAGTGTTGTTACCAAAATTTCATATGGAAGTTATCAAAATTCCATAGTGTGGTTACCAAAATTTCATAGGATCAGGTTATTAAAATTTCTTAGGTTGGTTATTGAAGTTTCATAGGGTGGTTAATGATCACAATTTTATAGAAAGGTTATCAAAGAGATTATCAAAATGTCATAGCGAGGTTATAAAAATTTCATAGTGTGGTTAACGAAATTTCATTAGGAGGTTACTAATATTTCATGGGGAGGCTATCAACATTTCATATGAAGGTTATAAAAGTCTCAATTTCATAAGGAGTAACAAAATTTGATAGAAGATTATCAAATCTCATAGAGTGATTATTGGAATTTCATAGAGATCAGATTATCAAAATTTATTGGAAGATTATCAAAATTTCATAGTGTTGTTATCAAAATTTCAAAGTGAAGTTATCAAAATTACATAATGTGATTATCAGAATTTCATAGAGGGGTCAACAAAATTTTATAAAGATGTTATCAAAATTTCATAAAGATGTCATCAAATTTTCAAAATGTGATTACAAAAATTTCATAGTGGTATTTCTAGGAAGGTTATCAAAATTTCATAGTATGGTTACCAAATTAGGAAGGTTATTAAACTTTTATTATGGAGTAATCAAAATTTCAGAGAGGATATCAAAATTTCAGGGAGGATATCAAATTTCATAGTTTAGTTTTCAAAATTTCATAAGTGGGTTATCAAAATTTCATAGTATATAGATCAAAATTTCATAGGGAGATTAACAAACTTTCATAATGAGGTTATCAAAAAATCATAGGGAGGTTAACAAAATTTGTAGTTATTTATCAAAATTTTACAGGGAGGTTTATCAAAATTTTATAGGAAGATTTATCAAAATTTCATAGCGAGGTTATCACAATTTCATAGTGTGATTATCAAAATTTCAGAGTGTGATTACTAACAATTCATATGGAGGTTTTTAAATTTTCATAACGTGGTTATCAATATATATCATATAGAGGTTATCAACATCTAATAATGTTGGTTATCAAAATTTCATATTGAGACCTTCAAAATTCCTTAAGGAGGTTAACAAAGTTTCATAAGTTTATAAAAAAGGTTATCGAATTTCATAGTATCATTATTAAAATTTCATAGGAAAGTTATCAAAATTTCATAATGGGATCATAAAAGATAGTGTAATTATCATAATTTTATAGAGAGGTTATCACAATTTCATATGAATATTTCATTTAAACATGTTGGGTCACATGTAACGCACGTGAAAGTTAAAACTAGTATATATATAAGGGTTTATAGTGTAAAAGGCTGTATTTTTTTTAAGAAATAAGAAAATTCCTCTCTCTACACGTAAATTTCCATTGTATTTTATTTTTGCTCTTTCATTTCCCGTTTGCGCACAACCATAAAGATTGTTGATGTCTATATCTATAATATAAAATTACAAATATTGAGAAACTTTTACATTGCCGATAATATGTCTATATTTTAAAAATATTTCTAAGACGTCATTATTTAAAATTGGGCTTTATTGTAAGTTGATTTATGTTTTAATGTTAATCTATACCTTGCTATTAAAGTTATTCACAAACTGCTGTATGTTCAGTATTTGACTCTTCTCTTACTGGCATTTGTTCAAAGTTGATTGGTTGGGAGAAAACCAATAAATATATTACTATATCTTAGGAATTCCAAATAATATTTATAAATAATATCTAAAACATTGAATTATAATAAAATTAAAACTACATTTCCCTTGTCCAGTAATTTTTCCAGTAAGATAATTATTTAAATAGACATTAAAATTCTAACAATATTCCTTTCCATTTAACTTGATTGATATTTTTCTTTAAAAAAAAAACTTAATTGCTATTACATAAGCTAAAATTTTACTTAGAATTGAAATTACTCAGCTCCAATCATAAACCGAAAAATCCAACGCAAATACGCGGGGATAATATGTACTCTATGTTAATGTTAAAGTTTATTTATTTATTTATTTTATTTTTTAATATCAATTATTGAGGTTACAATTTTACTCTAGTAAACTCTATTTTCATTTAATTAAATCTAATCTACTTATTTCTTCAAAAAAAAAAGTCTAATCTACTTATAAATTATATTTTCCAGAAAAAAATTAAAAGAATTAAATTGTCAAAAAAAAAATAAATGATCTAAAATACTAAGCTAAATTTAAAAATAATGATATTCTTGATTTTTTTTCAGAATTCTTGAAATATATTTAAAAGATGTATTTTAGAGGTTTCAGTTTTGGGTTAATCGAATCAAGCAATTTTTTCTAGAGGTTTAACAGAAAGAAATGGGATTGTTGAGCTATAAGAGGGAGTAAATGATCCTATGATATTGATTTTGTTTTTTTTTTGTGGTTATCAAAATATCATAATTAACGATTAGATTATCAAAATTTCATAAAGAGGTTATCACAATTTCATAAGAAGGTTATCAAAATTTAATAGTATGGTTACAAAAATTTCATAGGGAGGTTATCAAAATTTCATAGAATAGTTACCAAAATTTCATATGGAGGTTATAAAATTTTCATAGTGTGGTTATCAAAATTTTATAGTATGCTTACCAAAATTTCATACGAAGGTTATAAAATCTCAATTTGATAAGGAGGTTATCAAAATTTTATGAGGAGATTATCAAAATATCATACAGATCTGATTGTCAAAATTTCATACAAAGGTTATCAATATTACTTAGTGCGGCTATCAAAATTTCTTTGGAATGTTATAAAAATCTCAATTTAATAGGGAGGTTATCAAAATTTTATAGCGTGATTATCAAAATTTTACAAGGAGTGGTTCTCAAAATTTCATAGAAATTCGATTGTCAAAATTTCATAGTACGACTATCAAAATTTCATAGTGAGATTATCAACATTTCACTGTGTGGTTATCAGAATTTCATATGGGGGTTATCAAATTTTCATAGCTTGTGGTTATCAAATTTTCATAGTAAAATTAACAAAATTTCATATGAAGATTACCGAAATTTCATAAGGATATTATTAAAATTTCATAGTATGATTATCAAAATTTTATATTGTGATTTTTGAGAGGGAGGTTATCAAATTTCATATTGTGGTTACCATAATTTCCTAAGAAGTTTATTTAAATTTTTTACATTGTGGTTACCAAGATTTCATATGAAGGTTATCAAAAATTTTTACGAGGTTAACAAAATTCCATAGGGAGGTTATCGAAATTTAATAGTGTAGTTTTCAAATTTTCATATGGAGGTTACAAAATTTCATAGTGTAGATCAAAATTTCACAGGAAGGTTAACAAAATTTCATAATGAGATTATCAAAAATCATATGGAGATTATCAAAATTTTTGGTTATCAAAATTTCATAAGGAGGTTATCAAAATTTTATAGGGATGTTTATCAAAATTTCATAGTGAGGTTATCCCAATTTCATAGCGTGATTATTAAAATTTTACAGTGTGATTACTAACATTTCATAGGGAGGTTATCAAAATTTCATAGTGTGCATACCAACATTTCACATGGAGGTTATCAAAACTTCATAGTGTGCTTACCAACATCTCACATGGAGGTTATCAAAATTTCATAGTGTGGTTATCAAAATTTCAATAATAATGGTTATCAAAATTTTTTTGAGAGGTTATCAAAATTTCATAGTGAGATTTTCTAAATTTAATAGGGAAGTTAACCAAATATAATTGGAAGTTTAACAAAAATTTCATAGGGAGATATCAAAATTTCGTAGTATGATTATCAAAATTTCGTATAGAAGTTATTACAGTTTCATTGTGTGCTTATCAAAATTTAATCGAAATATTTAATTTATATACATTAGCTCACGTGCAACGAAAGTTAAAACTAGTGTATATAAAAGTACGAATGTTGGAAAACTTTTAAACTCATGATTCCTATTTTTTTTATTTTCTAAAACGCCATTATTTAAAATTGGGCCCTATCTTTAAGTTGATTGGGGTTTAAATCTTAATCTATGTTAAATGTTATTATTTTTAATTAATTATTTAGGCTTTCAATTTTACTCTACTGAAATCTTTATTTTCATTTAGTTAAATCTAATATCTAATATAGTTATAAATTCTATTTGTTTGAGAAACTTTGTAGAATAATTAAATTGTAAAAAAAAAAACTAAAAATACTAAAATTTTTTTAAAATACTAAGCTAAATTTAAAAATAATGCTATTCTTGAATTATGTTTTGCCAGAATTCTTGAAATTTATTTAAAGGAGGTATTTTAAAGGTTTTGGTTTCGGATCAATCAAATCAATCAAGTTGAGGTTTAGCCGAAAGGAAAAAGATTGTTGCGCTAGAAGAGTAAGTGATCCTATGATTTTAATTTTGTCGTCTTTGTGGGGTTATCAAAATTTCATAGGGAGATTATCAAGATTTTATGAGCAAAAGGTTTGTTGAGCTAAAAGAGTAAGTGATCTTATGATTTTGATTTTGTGTCTCTGTGGGGTTACCAAAATTTCATAGTGAAGTTATCAAAATTTTATAAGGAGGTTATCACAATTTCATAAGGAGGTTATCAAAATTTCATAGTGTAGTTATCAAATTTCATAGGCAGGTTATCAAAATTTCATACTATGGTTACCAAAATTTTCTAGTGTGGTTACAAAAATTTCATAGGAAGTTTATCAAAATTTCATAACGTAGTTATCAAAATTTATAGGGATCAAGTTATTAAAATTTGTTATCAAAATTTCATAGAGTGGTTATCAAATTTTCATATGGATTAGGTTATTAAAATTTCATCGTATGATTATCAAAATTTTATAGTATGGTTATCAAAATTTCATAGGGAGGCTATCAAAATTTCATAGGGAGGTTATTAGAATTCCATAGTGTGGTTATCAAAATTTCATAAGTAGGTTATAAAAAACTTCATAATTTGGTTACCAAAATTTCGTAGGAAGGTTAGAAAAATCTATATTTCATAAGGAGGTTATCAAAATTTAATAGGAAAGTTTTCAAAATATCATAGAGAGGTTATCAAAATTTTAAAACAAGTGATGTTATCAAAATTTTTCAGTGTGGTTATCAAAATTTCACATGGAGGTTACAAATTTCATTGTATGATTATCAAAATTTTATAAAGAGCTTAATAAAATTTCATATGAGGGTTATCGTAAATTTCATAGTGTCATTATCAAAATTTTAGACTATGCTATATTAGAGGGATGTTATCAAAATTTCATGGCATTTGAAAATCCTAATCTACTTGGCATTTTTTTTGTTTGCACCAATTTTTTTGACACTTTTAATAGCTAAAGTAATAATTGAGAATTGAATCTCAAATTTATGAAAAATCTAAATCTTAAAATAGATGAGTGAATTGATTAGACTGAAACTCAGTGTATTAAGTTTACTAAAACAAAATATGATAGTGAAATGAGGGAGACAAGGTCGACATTCAGCATGTATATATCTTTTCTCGATATGGAAGCATTATAGGAACGTGAACTAAAGTTAAGAACCACAAATATATGAAACAAAAGAGAAATTGAGGATAGTCCTTATGTTTCTTGTCAAATAGATTAATAGAAGATTTGAGGGGTGACCCATACAAGATTTTATCTTAGTTTTTGTCAAAGATTAGCACTAATAATTACACTATTATAATTAATTAAGAATGGAAGAAGTGAAGAAGATAACAAATAAAGTCATGAAACAGATAACTAGTTTAGTTCCATAGATTCAAAAAAGAGAAGCAATAAAGCATGCGAGTTGGCCAATAAGTCTAATTTAACATTTGGAGACAACAAAATTTCTAAGATTCTCTTTTGACACACAGTTGCCATCATGTCTTTTAGTTTTTACACTAAAAACAAATTCTTATCATATGATAATTAATTCATTATCTTATCTATTCTTATTACTTAGTATAGTATATTAATAGCGAGAAACCTAAATGTTAAAATTCGTCCCTAACGTTTGCAAAAATATTCAAATAAGGGCATAACCTTTTAATTTTGTTAATTATATTCCTAACGTTGCAAAATCGGTTCAAATCAGTCCCTGACGTCAAATTGACAGCCTAATAAACCCCAAAACATTAGGGACCTAAATTGACTTTGGGGATTGATTTGAAC
The DNA here is from genome assembly GCA_001974805.1 of Corchorus capsularis. NCBI lineage: Eukaryota > Viridiplantae > Streptophyta > Magnoliopsida > Malvales > Malvaceae > Corchorus > Corchorus capsularis. Next base: position 37,987 of record AWWV01008327.1, read on the forward strand.
CGATTTTGCAAAGTAGGAACTAATTTGAGCTGATTTTGCAACATCATGGACTTAATTAACCAAATTAGAAGGTTAGTCCCTTATCTGAGTATTTTCGCAACGTTAAGGACCAATTTGAGCAATTAGCTCTTTTAGGCTTTTACACAATTTTGCTATAATTGAAATATACTTATTTTTAAGAATTTGATTAACATATATATATAACATATAACATATATTAAAGTTGGAAATGGAATTACCCTTTTGTCCAGCTATAAGATGAACCACATTCACCCAAGAACAAATTGTCAGGGGTATTTCGGTACTTTCATACTCGGTATTTTCGTTATTATTGTTAATTGTTGAGGGTGTTTTGGGAACTTTAGGATAAAGTTACTATTTGGTGACTCTCAATAAACAAATCACTTTTTTGTTGGATTATTTATCAAATGATCCTCATACTTTTATACTTTATGCTATTTAATCCTTTACAATTATGGGTTGGACGATTGAATGTTTCGACTTTAATTCTTTTATTTTTTTTCTATTTGTCCGATTAAGGTAATTCAGGTGTCCATTTAAAGGTAATTTCATGGTTTACAACTTTCATTAAGGACTCAAAAGCCAATTTTAATGTTTTGATTTTAAAAAATATTTCTGAAATTTTGTTGTCTCGATTGCACGTCTATATAATATTGTATAATTTTCAGTTCACATGTCCAATTGAAATTATTCAAGTGTCGGTTAAAAGGTTATTGCATGATCTACGACTTTCGTCAAGGGCCTGCAAGCTGAATTTGATTAATGAGTTTCGTGTAGAGTTCAAGAGGGAATTTTTATGTTTGGTCTCCATAAACAAATATTTTTTCCCTGGATTATTTATCAAATGATCCTCATACTTTTATACTTTATGTTATTTGATCCTTTACAAATTCTAGGTTGGACGCTTTAACGTTTCGACTTTAATTTTTTTACTTTTTGTTCTATTTGTCCGATCAATATGATTCAAGTGTCTATTGAAAGATAATTTAATGACTTGCAACTTATATTGAGGACTCAAAAGCCAATTTTGAGGTTTCAGTTCTCAAAAATATTTTCGAAATTTGGTGGTCTCGTTTGATGGTTTATCAAATTTTTATTCACGATCACTATTTGTAGCATAGTCCTAAGCTTAAAAAAACACCAACTAAATATTTTGCATATATCCTTTTGTTTATACCTCAATTTACAATTGAGTGTAAATTGGTCTTCCTAAGAATAAAATCAAGATGAGTGGTCAAGATTTGATTCCAAATCCTGAAGAAACTTAATTTCTGCACCACCCTTCTAATAGAATTAGGAAAATCTTGTAATTAATTATTAAGGGCCGAAAATTATAATTAAATAATAAATAATAATTATTTTTAGAATAATAATAATAATTATTATCCATTAATGCCGCCCTTGCCTAAAGATGTGGTGTGATGGGTCACAAAGAAGAGTTTCCTTTAATACTGCTGTCAGCTAGGGAGGCAGACAATAAAAAGGGAAGTTGTATGCCATCTGACCATGTGGATGGAAAATATCTCATGGATTTAAAAGTACAAGTCCTTCCCTATACCCAGGGAATGCCGCCCTACTCTCAGGAAGCTGTCTCCTCACCCCTTGCATTGGAGGAGGCAGAGAGCAAGAGTTTGTTAGGAAGTGAAATACTCACTGAACCAAGGGAGGCGTGGGATTTCATCTCTCACATCCCTAATACATGAATTGTCTAACATAGTGATCAGGCTGCCCAGCTAGTTACTCCCTCCCGGGAGGCAAACTTGCATTTTGTTCAATTAAGGACAAAAAGACGAAATCAATGAAATTGATCTAGATGGGGGGGGGGGGGTGCGCCTCCAACAAGGGGGCATACCCTGATAATCCTTGAGTCATGAGGACCATCTTGGCAAAATTTCATCTCAATCGGACTTAAAATGAAAAACTTATGCACATTTTTCAATTAAGGACAGTTTGGGGGTGTGAAACCAAGTTCACCATGAAGGAGAGCTCGGTTTTACTTATAATGTTTCCCATAGTCTTATAAGGATAATCTAAGACTACTGGTGAAATTTGGGCTTAATCCGAGCTCCTTTGCAACTTTTACACTTTTTTCAGTTAAGGACAAGTGGCTTTCTCACCCCGGTTTAAGCCATTCTCTTGACTAAGTGTTATTTTTATGATTTGATGAGCTAAATATGACTAAGTAAAGAAAATTTCGTGGCCTTGATGATAAAATTCCAAGACCTATGTCAGAAGGCCACTTCTCAGCCAAGTCAGGTGATTTCAGTCCATCAGAAGCAGCAGAAGCACACTGCAGTGACAGACGGAAGGAAGAATTGTCCATCACCCATACCAGAGGGGAATTTCTGCCACCCATACCATATGGATGACGCCCTAGCAAGCCTCTCCTCCCTCATCTCACCTGTTGGGAGCAATTAGAAGAAGAAGGAAGCTTCACTACACCTTCCTAGAGTTGCCATCTGACCAGCCAGGAAGAAATCGCCTTCCTCAGCAAGTCAAGCCTATCAAATCCAAGGCCCATGCCGCCCCCAATATAAAGGGATCAATCCCACAGCTTCAGATATCACTCATCTCACAAACTTGCTCCGCGTAAAAAACCAAGCTTCGTTCTTATTTTCTCTTAGGCTCCTCGCCTTTTTCTCTTGTTCATCACGAGTTCTTACTCGTTCTTCAAATTTTCCTTGTTTCAATCTTGTCTTCGGACGTTAAAACACTGTATTCTTGTTTCTCTCTTAGTAATAACAATCAAATTGCTATTTTCTCTCAAATCTCAATTAACAACAGCTCTTGCAGCGCAAATTTAGGAAGTCTTGTTCTTGTGGATCCAATGATTTAAATGTTTCGGTGTGACTTTGATCCAGTCCCTCAAATCGCTCTGATCTTTAAATCTGCTGCTCCGCGCACCAGATCCAGTTTCTACAACCTCTTTGTCAATTTCAGTAAATTGACTGGCACGCCCCTATGCTGTCATTAAGGATTCTCCGCGAAAACTCTAGCAAGAGATTTTCGGTGCAACACCTTTCTATACTTCCGATGTCCATAGCAAATACAACAGCTACAAGCTACGCAAAATCAACTATCATTACAGCTAATACTTATATGTTCAAAAGTAATTGTTCCCTCCCTTCACAACCCCGGCGCGGAGCGCGGGTTTGGGACTAGTAATTGTTTATAATGCAAGACTAAGAAAAAGACAGCCACTTGAGTTTTTTTTGGGCACCAAGAAAGCAATTTTATTTATATCAGCAACCAATTACAATAATGTTCGAACAAAACTAGGAATATCAGAAACAAGAAAAAAGATACTCCTAGCAAAAGAAACAAAAAAAAAAAAATCAATGAGGCGCAGGAACCCCATCTATACTCCAAATTTGACAAGAGAAGATAGTGGAAACTGTCGCTAGTTTGAACAATACATCTCCAATTTGAATTGTCTAGCAAACCAATATGTTGCCTTATTGGCACATCTACTGATCTTTCACACTTCCTTTTCTGGGATACTGTTAAATATCAACTGAATATCCCGAATTGATAAATCAAAAAAGAATATTCTAGATTACATGCTAAGCTCTCCAGTCTATATCAGCACAAGATTTCTTACTAACATCGCTATGAAATTCTGCAGAATCAACTTCAAAGCAAACCTTATCAAGACCTTTCTCAATAACATATCCCACAACTTCTCTCATGACCAAAGCTTCAACAATAAATGCATCTCTTCCTGAAGAGGCTTTTACATTAGCATCTAGGACTTGCCCTTCGTGATTCTTGACAACAAAACCCATACCAACCCTTTTAGTTTTACCACAAAAAGCCACTTGAGTTTTAGCTTTAGTTATTGTAAGGGTGAGATTGATGCGTATAACAGATCTCAGATTAATAATCTTATTCCAGATTCACAAAATTTTTAAATTTGTTTCCTCAATTGAACTTCTGAACAATTAGAAATTTTATCTGTCTATTATGTCACATGCCATAGTATAATTTTGTTTTATTAATTATATATTATTCAATTTTTTTTCTTTTCATTGTTAGAGAGTATAGAGAGAGAAGAAAAGTATAGCATTTGGTTTAGTATACAATTTAGTCCTCAAATTATTTCAAGAAAGACAATTTAACCCTAAATTTTTATTTGGTACAAATTCACCATCAAACTTTGATTCTTGGACAATTTGTCTCGAGTTGGACAATATTGGGTCACGTGATTAACGACATTGTGTGGTTCGGACATGGAACTACCTTGACACTAATGAAAATTTAGCATTATAAGGCAAAATTCTGTCTAATTCAGATCAAGGTACTCAAAAATTAAAATTCAATGATCTACTGTCACAACTAAAAATTTAAGGACCAAATTACCCTTTTAAGGATAATTCGAAAGCCGAATTGTATGTATATGTACATGAAACACTGAGTATAGGTAGAGAAATAAAGGAAAGACTAAGAAACAAGTGGGGATAAAAGGAGGATCCCAGTCCATAATTTATTTGGACAGCCCATACCTTGCAAAAACAAAAATACTATAGTAGACTACCCAAAAATATTAAATTGATGTCGCCTTCCATCTTCTTCAAAGTACTCATGCCTAGCTATATGTTATGTACAAATCTGCATTTTTTTTTTAAAAAAGCTATATGTTAAATAAATATATATAAGTAGACAAAAGAGACAAGGCAATTCAATGCGGGGGAAGGGACCAAGCCATGCGGCTATGCTCTCTCTTCTACTCCCAGCAGTATTACTATTATAAACGCACCCTTCCTGGTGGACCCCTGGCCCCATTTGCCGCAACCGCGGAGGCTGCACCGTCCCAACCATCGCTACCCTTTCGGCCTCCCCAACCTGGTTCCAAAGTGGGCCACCATCCCCCCATTGCGCATTGGCTCTTCCTAATTAGAATAGGCCTATATCTGAAATGAAATATATATATGATAATCCCCGTTCTTATCTTTTAGCTAGAGCAACAAAACAATAAAGAATCCAAATGCTAACGATTTTGATTATATATATATAGTATTAATCCCTTTGTTAGGGCACTTGGGCTCAGACAAAACAGCCGGAGAGACACGTCCTCGAGCTGTTTTCTGTCGTCTTTCTGATGTTTCCGGGAAGTTTTGTTTGGTAGATTTCTAGTTAAAACAGGGATTAATTACAAAAGGAAGACAATTATAGCTACAATTTTTCGTGGAGGATATTTCTAATTAAGAAGTTGAGAAATAATGACACATCTTCTAATTAAGTAATAAGATGTAGTTTCCCTGGTCATCTACTTCTACTTCAATTTGTTTTAACTTCATAAATCATGATGAATAAACTGATGATCAATAAAGAAACTTACTCCTTTCGCCCCTTAACATTTGTCATCTTTTAATGGTATTATGTCGAAGTAAAATAACAAAACTAATTATTTCACTAACTCTTTTACATAACAAATCTTTATATGGTTTTCCCATCATTTTTTAAATTGGATCGAATCGATCGGTTCGATCGGCTGAACTGAGTGTCGGAGGTCTGTCCAGCTCGGAAAACACACTTATCTCCGGACAGTTAACTACTGGTATTGACCTGTTCAACTGGCGGTTGAACTAAAAAACCGAACCGATTTTGATAAGTTTTAATAAATGTTGACTAAATTCAGAATTTAAATTCTGAAAAAAAAAATTTGTTTGTGATGAGATTTGATTTTGATATGTTTTAATAAATGTTGACTAAATTCAGAATTTAAATTTTGAAAAAAAAATTTTTTGTTTGTGATGAGATTTGAACCCATAACATGGTAAAAAGAGTCATAAACAATTTAACGACTCCACCACAAAGTTTTTTATGTCATTGTTATGCAACATATAATATTTATCGTATATGAAATTCTTTTCTTAATCTTAATTGCCCTTGACGGACCGGACCGTCGGTTGAACTGGTCAAAACGATGACTGGTTCCCTTTTTAATTCAATTGTCGGTCCGGTTTCAAAAACCTTGGGTTTTTCCCCCTCTAAAGGTGGCAAGATGAAGCCGGCCCAAAAAAAATCACCCTGAAAAACCCTAACCTGAATCCAACCTGAACCCGATTGACTAAAAAAGTCAACTATCTAACTCGCCAGAATCCTAACCTGAAAAACACAACCGGAAGGAAACCCAAACCTGAAGAAAACTGACCTGAAAGAAACTCAAACTCGAAAAAACCCGAATGCAACACTAATTAAGCTAAATTTTGTTAAATTAACAAAAAAAAAAGGATAAATGATCAACCCAAAACCCAACCCAAACCCGAACCCGATGGCCTATGCTTGAATTTAACATGAACCCGAATTAATCTAACATGAAATGAACCCAACCTGAAATTGGTATGAACCCAATGGCTCGAACCTTGACACAACCCGACCTGCCCATTTGCCACCTATAGTTTTTCCACCTCCACCATTTTCACATTCCTTTATCTAACATGACCATTGAACTTCTCATAGTTCTCACAGTACTGATTGAACCTTATGAGAACAAAGTATGGTTTGCTTAGATTCTGCTGATCACTTAGTAGCGTTCTTGACGTGGTTTAGACCCTTGCCATATTGGAAGGACTTGAACAATCGACAGAACTCGTATGTCACGCTCCTTATTAGCAAAAAAGCAAAGTCGTTCGTGTAAATTTTGGGCTCAGTCACTTGATCCTCGAATGTAGCTATTTCTTCTACGATATTTCCTTCTTCGTTTGCGTGGATGGCTGATTGATGCTATGTTTGGGTAGGTCACCTGGAAGCCCTTCGGGGCAGTTTGCGAGTGGTGAAAAGGTCATACTTGAAAATTGAGTTCAGAGACATAAGTGGTCAAAGGGCTAATTGACTCATGGAAGTGTTTGTCTGAAAATAACAGGGATTAGACAATATACATTTTAGTATGGAGGGGGTGGTGTATTAACTAGGGGTATATAAGTAAAATGTACCTTAAATGATTAAGAGTGGATAAATTAATAGGGACAAAAACTTCTTCTTGAAATGGATAGATATTGAGGGACATAGGGAGTAATTAGAAAAATAAATGAGCAAGGTAAAAAAGAATAAAAGTTTCTAGGAACTTTGTTTATGATTAAAATTTAGGTAGACCGAACCATTTTAAACCTAAGTTTGCAAATTTTCATCTATTGCCAACATTGGCATAGCCAAAAATTTCGTTTAGTAGGGTTAAATTATTTGTAAAATTTCATCACTACTTACACTGGAGTAGTTTAGTATTATATTTAGAGATTAAAAAAATTTGCTTTTAGTTCAAAAGCGACCTTAAATAAGTTTTGTTTGTATCCAATGCTATTTTTGACAACAGAAATTCACCCATATCAAAAGCTATATATTTAAGTTATTTTTATCTTGAGTATGAACAAAAAAAACTTTTTTGTTTTCTTCTGAAATTATATTATATTTGAACATTTACATTTATAATAAACTTTTTTCACAATAATACTAAACACTTACCACTTTTCTCTATCACAAGAAAAAAAATCATGCCGTGCTTGTTGCGGCACTAAATATTTTAGATCACATTTAAAGAGTATTAATGAGGAGAAAAAACTATCAAGATAAAAGAAATGAAGTTGAAGGACTAAATTGTATAAAATAAAATGTATGAGGACTAAATTGCATTCAAAAAATATCTGAGGTATTTTCTATAAGAATAGAATTGAAGGGTTAAATCACGTAAAATAAAAATTGTAAAAGGGCTAATTAGCATAAAGCAGAAAAGTCTAAGGACTATATTGATAAATAATCCATTATCAAACATGAAAATTACATATATGCCTACCTTTAAATGAAAAATAAAAAACCAAGATTATTCTATTCTAAATAAATGTGGTGTATTTGATGATGGTTTTTTGGTCATTTCACTTTGAACTTTAATATAAGGTTAGATATGATAAATGTAAATAGTAACTTCAATTTACACAAGAGGAGCCTGAATCTGTTTAAAAAGGACCTGATTATGATGTCCTCCAATGGTTGAAATTGACTAGCCAGGCCAAGGTTCCCTACTCGTTCTTGCCTTGCCAAAGATGTATTGATTGTCCCATTTTCAATAGTTGCTTTCGAATCAGCTTTCAACACTAGTGGTAGAGCGCTTGATGTTAATAGAAGCAGCTTGAATACTAAGATTCTTCAAGCTCTGATTCACGCTTAAGATTGGATTGGATCCTCAGATTTTGACCCAACCATAGACACTTATGAGCAAACGGATTTGGATAAATTGGGTCTAGGTATGCATGATACTTGTAATTTATTTATGTATAATTGAAACTTGTTAGGGGGCGATTGGAAGTTTCCTATGAAAATAAAACGAGTGTAAAGTCTTTCCTAGGAGAGTGTTTTCTATGAAAGTTTTCTCCTATGAAAGTTCCTTAAGGATGTTTATTTAACCTGGTAAAGTTTAAACTAAATTTCTAAAAGAGTGTTTTCAAATGTTCAGTTGGATTTTTATTTTCCTATGAAAGTGAGTGAAATTTATTAAAATACTCTTTGAAATATATTCACAATTTTAAAACTTGGATCATTGAGGTATTTTGGTCTCAAAATCACGTTCACGTAAAAAGTGTGAAAACATTTACAAATGCCACCTGGTGTGAAAATATTTTCCCACTTTTAAGAGAAAGTACTGAGTGAGTGACCCTTAACTTTCACAGGCAAAAAATTACCCAAACATTGTAAAATTCTTTCAATTGTATTTCTTTTGGTTTGGATACTAATTCCAAATCCTCATTTTGATGTTTGGCAATGTCTAAGAGACTCTTATGTTGATTTTGTTGCTATGGTGCTTAGCCTGCTGCTGTAAATGGCTAAATGATTCTCTTCCTGCTTCTTAGTTGACTGTATAGTGTGAATTCGTTTTTATTTAGAAGTGAATGACTGCATATAGTGCATAACATAGTGGACACTTGACTGCTGATATTGCTGGCTTGTAGTTGTTGCTGCCTGCCTGTTAATGCTCTATTTTTATTCAAAAGCAGCTATTTTGTATATGGTTTGTAGGTTTGGTTAGCACTGTGTTACACACTTACACTTGCACATTTACACTTTTTGTTCATACGGCAGTTTAGCTTAGAGTTTGATTTTTTGTTCATTTCATAATCAAATGTAATGGCTTAAACTTTAAAGCCTTAAAGTTAAACAGATATATTGTATTTAATTAAGTAAAGTTTACTTTCATTTACAATATACATATTTCAAGTTAGTACTTAACTATTTATTCAGTATAATGTTTCAATTGATCAATTTTTCGCTTTCTTTGGTGCATTGAAAAGATAATATAACCGAAACAAAAGATTAGAGACTTAGTGCAAAATAACTGAAATAAAAGATACAATCGATCGAGCCGATGTAAGTTGGTGGGAGTCGGTTGTTTATAATTGTCGGTCGACCATCAATTGATAAGATATATATATATATATGTGTTGGTTGATCGATGGTGAGAGGAAGATACCAGTCGAACTGTTCAAACAAACCAATGCTCAGTTCTGATTTGGGCTGCCCACTGAATGATCTGGAAGGTTTGGAGGATTTTCGTTTGGAGGGTTTGGGGGATTCAAGTTTGGAGGTAGTTCAACTGGAGGGTTTGGAGAAATTAGTCAACAGCCTCGATAAGCTATTTGTCCTTCATCAGGATGGTAGTGAAAAACATGACGGCCGCAAGTCAAGGGGGTTTAGAATGTTTTTGGAGAATTAAGACATGAGAAAACATGTTTTCTTGCAGCATTTTTTGCATGTTTGGTATTAACGTGCTTTTTCATACTCTCTTCATCCCATATTATCTGTCCACTTAACCAAAATTGTGGATATCAAGAAAAGTGGTTGAATTAGTTAAAAGAATAATGTTTTCCACATCTACCCTTGAAAATTTTTGTTCTTACTCTCCCTACCAACTATAATTATGTTTCCAAGGCTATTTAATATGGGTAATTTAAGAAAAACTGTAATTAACGATGTCTTGATTTTCTAATGGGACAGATAATTTGGGACTAGAATTTAGAGAAAATTAGAACATATAATTTGAGACAAAGGGATAACCATTTTTAGTAAAGAATTTACTAAAGTGGGGGCATTACCTTACATTTCGAGAGTTTGGGAAGCAATGAGCAAATGAAGTAAATGGAATGGGGTATATATAAGGTGTTGATGAGGACAAGTATCATATAATTAATTCTCCATTTTTATGAAGATAAATTTGAGAAGTATAATAATTAGCTTGCGTTGCACGGTTAAGTTTTAATATTTTCTTTCATCTTAAATAAAATTATATGATTAGATAAATAGTTTTTTAGAAATATTTATTGAATAATTTTTAAGATAATTGACAAAACATGCAATATTTATACAAATTTAAAATAGATGAAAGTTATGCAAAAAATATTCATACATGTTCGTTAATTAAAACTATTTCGGTGCTAATGCATTCTTGAGTTTTGCAATTAACGACGTCACATACATTACTAGAAAACAGGGTCTTTCGCGACGGAAAAAATTTGCTACGGATAACCATATTTAAAGATGGAAATGCTACAGATGTGCGATAGACATGGCCATGCAAAAAAATTATGTCAATTTATCTAAATTGCGACATGAATAACTACGGATCGGCTACAAAATGAAGATCCGTAGTTAAATTCGTAGCAATTTAACATGCGGGAAAGTTTTAATTGGCAGGAAGATTTTGCTACGGACACATCTGTAGCAATCCATTGCTATTTGCTACAGACATGCTACAAATTTTGCTACGGATATTTTACATATAATCTACATATTTTAACTTCAATCCTCTAAACATCACGATTCTTAGGAATTTCATGTAGTGAAATATAATCGGACAAGAATTGAAAGAAAAATAAATATATACAATAATTTTGTTAAATGACATATATTAGAAAGAAAAAAAAATCAAGATGAGAAAATGGTAAAATAAAGATTCAATGCCATTTTTTAATTCACAAAACGACATCTAACATGTTGTTCGTAGCCATAATAAAGACAATATAAAACTAAAAATATCAAAAAATAAAAACAGGGAACTCACCTTTAATACACACACAAACACACACACACACACACACACACACATATATATATAGACACACACACACTTATTCCGAACCGGTTTTTCCAAATGTAATCGCACTACTAAACTCATCTTTAATATTGATGCAAAAAAAAAAAAACTCATCTTTAATACATATTGACCCAAATTGATTTATTGGATATAGATTGATTCTCAACTTTTAATTTTGATGGATCAATATAGTGAATGTATATGTTAAACGGGAACAAAATGCTCAAACTTTTTATATAATTGGGTCATTTTATAATTTTACCATAAACTAATCCTAATCCATGTAAAGGAAGTTAAAATTTAAATGGGTTCAAGTGACTCGCGCGCCACTCTCTATTTGGCTACGCATTGATTGTTGATACTCAAATCTTTATCTTCTAACCTAAATCTAGTGACACAATAATTAAATAATTAAATGAATAATGTTACATCATATCTTAATAATACAAAAAGATTATAGTAATTAGGCAATATATGGATATATATGGGTAAATTATTAATTTAATGTAGGCTCTAGTAATGTTGCTAGTGCCATGAACAATGTGCGATCTAAGGAAGGCTCGAAGGTTTTCACGGTTTACCTACAAATTCCGAACAAAGACATGACCTGGATTGATCGTAGTGTAGTAGGTACTCTGAGGTCCTTTATTGATTACCATTCCGTTCAAGACAATTTTGACCCCACATTTATTACTTATTATGTCAGACCAATGGGAGGTTGTTCGGTCTTGCTCAACTTTGAAGATAAAGAAGTCATGGATTTTAATTTGAAGAAATATGAATCCTGGTTCTCTACATGCTTTGCATATTTAAAGCCGAGTAACGATTCTATTGTTTGTGAGGAAAGGACGGTCGGCTGAATCTTGAAGCAATTTTGCCTCAACTTTGGCATGAATCGTTCTTCATGGAGATATGTAATTTATTGGGAACCTTCATCACTGTTCATAACACCACACATAGGAAGCGTAGATTCGATATAGAAAGAATTCTAATCTCGATAAAGAGCAGCATTAAAATTCCTTCAAAGATTGTTATTTCTCAATACGAGAGTTTTGAGATTTCATAGCTTTTACTTCAGATAAGAAGTTACATGTTGTCGGTCAATCCCCCCCCATCCCCCCAATTGATGATGAGGAGCCATCAGCCGTGTATGGAGATCTGTGTGCCCAAAACGAGGTACAGGCTCTTGGAAAGAGTTGTATTCAGGATTGTGATACGCTTGTTGGCTGCATGTCTTAGGAGCGTGTAAATCCTAATAATAAGGTTAACAAATTATCCCTAAAGGAGCTGGTAGGTGGGGCTAAGCCTTTAAACATGGAAGCATGGGAAACTCAACTTGTTGATAAAGGAAATTTTCCCAACTTAGACATAGAGCTTTATGATGGGCCTTAACGTGTTTGAATCCCCTTTACCTTACTACGAGGGTGGGACGAGTGGTAATGTTGGCTTTGATAGAGAAGCACAACTTATTTGTATTCCAAGCTACTTCAACAAGGATATTGTTGTTTCAGATGGGTCTAAGGACAACAGTCTCACTAGTAAGGAAGAGGATAGCCGAAAGTCGAGTGGTAAAGTCAAGGGTTGTTTCAAAACTCGCCAGAAACGGAGGCAAAGAAATTCCACTAATATGTGTTAGAGTGGTAATATCCCACATCGGTTAAATATGACATGATTGAGCGTCTTATATTCAAGCAAGGTATCTCCACCTATTGCCAATTGGTTTTAGGTTGGATGCTTAACATGGTAACAGAGCTCATGTATGTTCTGTTGCCCCATACTCGGTTGTCCACGTGTGCCGGGATACATATGAGTGGGCTGCGCCAGACTCGATTGTCCATGTGAACCGAGTTACACGTAAGGGGGTGTGTTAGAGTGGTAATTTTTTTTAAAAGCAAATTAGAGTTTTATTGATGGATGAAAACATGAAAACAACAAGCTGAACAGATTCAAAGACCAAAACCGATCAGAATCTGTAACAGCCAAAAAGAAACCAAAACCAGGTTTCATACAAACACAGACCAGTAGAACAGAGGCTTAAAAACCCAGAAAACCCAAAATAAAACAGAACCAGGCCTCATACAGACACAAACAGCACAACAGAGGCTTAATAAACCAGTAACAAATTATATTGCCGATCACACCCGCCTTAGCCAATCCATCCGCCAAGTCATTCTTTTCTCTCTTGATGTGAAGGATATTCCATACTGCAATTTTCTGTTTAATCTCCTCCATCTGCAACACGAATTTTCTAAGTCTCCAAGGACAAGACTCAGGCTTCCTAACCCACAGCACATCGTTTGAAGAATCACTTTCAATGATTAAACCCTTACTGCTGAGATTGTCCATAGCAGAAAAAATGAAAAAGGCTTCTTTAATCGCTAACAACTCAACCATGTTAGAATCTGCAACCCCTATAGATTTAGAAAATACAATCAAAATGCTACCAGACTCATCTCTAAGCACACCGCCAATTCCGGCAATACCAGGTTGACCCTGGGCAGCACCGTCCACATTAAACTTCAAAAAACCTTGCGGGGGTCGTTCCCAGTCACCAATAATGCCTCTATCCTTGACGTTAGGGCCAACCATCATCAGACTAGGGAATCTCACAATATCTTCAATAGACCCCACCTTATTCGGCCATTTTGCTTTAGCCCACATAGCAATCCTAAGTTTAACACAATCAACTAATTGTCTAATGTCAAACACCTTCCCGTTAAACACAATATCATTTCTCATCAACCATATGGACCACACCACTGCAAAAAAAAATTCTCCACACCTTATTCCTACTAGCCTAATTCCAAACGACAAACATAGATTTAATATCCATCGGTACAACCCAAAGCAGCCACCAAGAATGGAACAAATGAGCCCATACTAACCAAGAGACACGACAGTGAAGAAAAAGATGATTACTAGTTTCATTTTCCTCTCCACAAAAAGAACAAGCCGCCTGATCAACAACACCTAAACACCCTCTTATAAAGAGTTCCCACTTAACCGCCACTCTCCCCTTGAAAAGTTGCCAAACAAACACCTCAACTTTAGGAGGAAAACAACCAGTCCAAACATCCCTCCAACAACTTTCCAATTCCTCATTAAGCAAGGACGCCTCTTTATAGAATGATTTTGCCGAATAATGACCTGAGGTAGTGAATCTCCAAACAAGTTTATCTTTAAAGCTAGGGAGCACCACAAAATCTTTAATACAAAGAAGAAACTCCTCCCATTGTTGCACTTCCCAATCAAACAGTAACCTTCTTAATTGAATATTCCACTTCTAGGAGCCATCATTAACACTACCAAACTCCTTCACAACACCAGTTTTGTTACATGCCAAGGCAAAAATTCTAGGGAATCTATCTTTGAGAATAATATTATCGATCCACCCCTCACTCCAAAATTTTTAATACAATCACCATTACCCACCGAAACACACATCCCCTCCCTAAGTAAAATATCAGCCGAGTCTTGCGACACAAGGGGTTTAGTGATACTATTCCAAATTGCAGAACACCTCCTACTTCTATACGGAATCAACCCTTGAGAACTAATTCTGCTTTTTTCATCAATAACCTTCTTCCAAAGGCAATTTTTCTCCTCACTGTATCTCCAAACTCACTTATTGAGCAGCGCCTTGTTTCTAAGTCTAAGATCACACACCCCCAACCCACCACCCTCCTTGGGTTTACACACTATATTCCAGCTCACCCAGTGAATCTTCCTTTTCTCAACATCTCCTGCCCAAAGGAACCTACTTTGAATTTTATCAAGATCATTTTTTACCCCAACTGGCATAGAGAATAAGGACATATAATAAGTAGGGAGATTACTAAGCACAGACTTAATAAGAATTAACCTACCACCAATAGATAGGAACTTCCCCTTCCATGTCGCCAATCTCCGCTGAAATTTTTCGATCACAGGTCTCCAGATTGCTTTAGAGTTTGGATTCGCACCTAGAGGCAACCCCAGATATAAGCATGGCAGAGACTCCACTCTACAGCCAATCAAATTTGCCCACTCACTCAAAATATCTCTCTCCACACCTACACCACATAGACTACTCTTCGCAAAATTAATCTTGAGGCCAGACATAACCTGAAAGCATTGGAGAATTCTCTTAATATTAACCACCTGGTGTCATCAGTATACTGAATCAATTCAATCATCAACTCATTATTCCCCACCCGTAACCCGTTAAACAAGCCAATGGATGTAGCCTTCTCACCATAACAACTGAGTAATTCCCCAACTATATTAAAAAGAAAGGGAGACAATGGGCAACCTTGACGAAGACCTCTAGAAATCGAAAATTGTCTAGTTGGAGACCCATTCACCAAAATGGAGATGGAAGGTGTGGTAACGCAACACAATCCATTTAATCTATTTGTCACCAAAGCCCATTTTTAACAGAGTGAAGCGAAGGAAATCCCAATCAATGTTATCGTAAGCCTTTTCAAAATCAACTTTGAAGAAAACACCCCCTGATCCTGACTTCTTCGCCTCATCAATAACTTCATTTGCAACCAAGAAGCAATCCAAAATTTGCCTCCCTTTGATAAAAGCAAATTGACTGGAACCTATCACTTCCTCCATAACTCTGCTTAACCTTGTAGCTAAAACCTTAGCCAAAATCTTATACACACTTCCAACAAGACTGATTGGCCTATAATCACCCACTGACAAAGGATTTTCACATTTTGGCACAAGAGTAACAAAAGAAGCATTAATCTTACTATCAAAACTCCCATTTTGATAAGTATGGTAATTAATATCCCACATCTGTTAAGTATGGTATGATTGGATGCCTTATATTCAAGATGGGCCTCTCCACCTATTGTCAATTGATTTTAGGTTGGATGCTTAACAATATGTTGGTCTACAAAAAAAAACATTTTTTGAAATTTCTTTGTCAGATGTGTCAATCTCTGATGAGGATATAACTAATTGGAATTCAATTTTGAGAAAAGAAGCCGAAGCTACATGGGAGGTCTGTTCTGCTTTGGGAATAGTTTTAAATGTGACAAAGAAAGTATCTGTGATAAACTTGTTGAATTGGAAAGTGCTAATTGTTTCCCATTATGTTGTGATTGGGTTGTTTTGATGCATATTTTATGTTTTCTTGGATTAGCTTGTGGTATATGCTAAGAAGAATTGAAGATGGCTTTTTAATGGCTCTTTTGGCGGAGTAAGGCGATTGGGAGGTGGTGATCAAGCAGTGACACTCATTCATTTTTTTTTATTTGGTTTTGTGTTGTTTGCTGCTTTATTTGGTTTTGTTTTTGTTGTTGTGTCGGCTTCATTCTGTTTTTTTCTGGCAATTTGCTTGTACTACTTGTATGATGTTCTGGACTCCCCTGTTTTGTTTGGCAGAGTGTTTCACTGCCTGCTTGGAAGAGGTTCTAACTTGAGTTATTGCTCTATTTCTGTTATCATTTAATTAATATCATTATCCGCCTTTCAAAAAAAAATCACCTAACTTTAGATGAGTTTCTATTTTGCTCACTTAACTATAAAAAGTAACGATTTGGTCACTTGAGTTTGTAAACTTGAATATTCTAATCACTCAACCCTTAATTCACTCATGTAGCATGCCCATATCATCCATCATACCACGTGACATGATGATGTCGCATACCACATCATCTAAGATATCACGTGATATGATGACATGGCATAGACATGTTATCGAACATGCCATATGGCATAACCATATCATCATGCATGCCATGTGATTGGCTTACCAAAATATTTAATTTTACAAATATAAGTGACCAAAATGTTACTTTTAAAAGTTAAGTGACTAAACCATAAACTCGCCTAAAGTTAATTGATCATCTATGTAATTTACCATTTTTTAAAGGCAAAAGCATAATTTATTAGCAATAGCGCTAAAAAAGACAAAACAAGAAATTCCAAAGGTAATGTCTCCAAAGAATGCTCTGCCAACAGAAAGAAAACCAATCAAAACAGAAAACAATCCGAAATAACTAAACACAACTTTCCACACAAAACAAAAGGAGTTGAATCCACTTATCTGAGAACCCAAAATCTCGGAGAGTGTCTCGCAATAAATCCCAACTCACCCTATCATAAGCCTTCTCGAGATCAATTTGAATTGCCATGAGACCATTCTTACTAGTAGCTTTGAGTTGGTCCACGTTTTGAATTGCCATGAGACCATTCTTACTAGTAGCTTTGAGTTGGTCCATGTATGTGAAAGTGAATAGTAATAACACTATGAAAGACTTCTAGATTCACTAGCACAACCCTTAGCCAAGCTAAAGCAACCTTGAGGACACTGGCTAGGAAAGAAAAACTCTCATTAGATCCAGGGCAAATGTGTATATACTAAAAGTATATAGTAAAAAAAAAAGAACTTTTGACTTTATCACATCTTAGACCTTGAAGAGAGCAGAGCCTCGGCTCACTATCTCTGTGAGCCTTTATAGAAAACCCAAGTAAATATATGATGTACCATCAATAACTAACCAAAAGTGGCACTCCATGGCAAGGTTCCATCAATTCCATTTTTTGCTACCTCAACAACTTCAGTATTAGCTTCCCTGAATGTATGACAGGCTTTGAAGGCAGACAACTTCCTACAACACAAAATGGGCTACCCACTTTCTAAGCATTCATATAACCCACACCATAACCAAACACCCTGCATTACCGAGGATTTTAATCTAGTTCCATGTACAACTCTCTTTGCTTCGTCATTCGGTGCATAAACATATCCAATAGCACACTGAAACCTAATTCTCCTCAATGAACTGACACAAATAATAAATCTTTGTTCAACAATGACTAAGTCTAAAGAAAAGAAATCCTCAACCCAAATTGAAATACCCCCCCCCCCCTCAGTCGAACCAGCCACTTCCGCCACTTTTTATAGAAAATTATTCTTACTGCACAACGATCTCAGCAACCTATTATCAACCAAGTTTAATCTCTATCTTCATAGAACTTGATACCCAATGCCTTGCTAACTTCACTACGTAGCTTCTGCTTCTCTGATTAAAACTTCATTCTGGTTCCTGATATCCCCATCTAATAAAGAGACATCAGAGTCTAAATCAATTTGAGACTTGTCCCCCCAAAACGAGTTTAGTAACTACCTTCCTCGATCTCTTATTTCTTTTCTTAGCACAACCCTTGCACTTGGCCCAAGATAAACGACGGCCCAAAGATTCTCTTAGTTGTTTAAACTCAACCATAGCAGGCCCAATATCACTTCTAACTTCAGCACTAGACCCACTTTCAGTTGGGCTTGAATCAAAAGGGCTTTAATGTAGTCTAGGCTCATAAACATGATATTTTTGACAGGAATCAGCCACAAAATCTTCTTCCCCACTAACGTTGAGCCTGATAGGTTTAAAAACATCCAACTCCCTATTAAATGAATCATACCCAACAGGATTCAAACTCTCCCCCATGTTCTCTGCTTCCAACGACTTGATAATCTACCACGATTATGTTCGTCATTACCAAGAGACTTTCTCGAGCTTGTAACCGCAGCATTGGACGAATCATTAATTACCACGAATCAAAGAGTCTCCGACAAACCCTTCTCGGAAATTCTGAACGGCCAAGCTACCGTAGTTTCCGGCGACCTTCTCAATTGTTACCCAAATTATGAATTTAATACCGAAAGAATTGCCAACGACCAACTTGGGAATGTTTGATAAACTAGAGACCAAAATTTGCATCCTAGTAGACTTCAAGGAATTTTCAATAGGGTGTTATCATCAAGTTTTACAAACTTACCCCCAAGATTTCCGAGAGCGGAGAAGAAATTAGCATGCCATAAATCAATCGGGACCTCCTCTAGATGAACCAAAACTAAATGGTGCCACTGGAAATCCATCGATTCCCATGGAGATATTTCAAAAATATCATCAGCACACTTACTTTTCATAAGCTGCAAACACTCATCCATAATGATGCGCCCAAGGCTTATCATGGAGGGAATGATGCGTCAAGAACTTATCATGGACTTGAAGACAAGCATGGAGAGCATGGAAAGGATGTGCATGGGCTGCATGGAAGCATGGAGATGCATGAAGATCATGGAGACATCGTTGAGCATGTTCCAAGCACCAAGAAAATGCCATTTGATCCATTGAAGATGCCATTAGGTCCGATGACAAGAGCAAGAGCTAAGAGATTCAAGGATGCACTCATGGGACTTCTTGAGACCCGTCAAAAATCAACTTGATCTTCTTCAACTCCAAGATGTGTATGTCGACAACCTTCACAAAGCTTTTCCTATTCTCTCGTCGGACTTAGGCTCCCAATTAGACCTGCAATTGAACTCCTAAGATCACAAGATTCACAAACAATTAAGCAATCACAACCTAATTGTTTGCTAGGACTATACAAGTAGAGCTGGCAAAAGCTGACCCAACTGCGGGTATCCAACCCAACCGCCCGAAACCAAACCCAATCCAACCCGATTTGACCAAAAAAGTCAACAAACCCAACCCGCCCAACCCGAAACCGAAACTGACCCAACCCAAAAATGACCCGGATTTTTGGGTACCCAAACCCAAAATGACCCGAATCCAAACAACACGAACCCGAAATGACCCAAATCCAAAATGACCCGAACCCGATCAACCCGACAGATTAACCCGAAATGACCCGAATTAAAATTAATTATATTTAAATTGTAAAAACTAAAACTTGTAAAATAATTAGCAAACATTATATATTTGATAGTTTTAATCCAATTTTAGTATTTTACCACATCAAATCTCAATTTCATGATATTTATTGCTAATTTTTTTAGTCTTTGATTAAAAGTTGAAACTATACCATTAATATTGATGATTACAAATAATAGAAATTATTTTATATTTTCTAATTATTTAAATATTTATACTTTAATAAAATATAGTTCATATAAAAAATCAATGCCAATGAATATTTCAATTAATACAATATATTTATAAGTTATATAAGTTTGAAGAGGTAAATAAAATGGATTATAAGTTATAATATAAATAAAATGGATTATATTGTGCTATTGTGCAGAATAGTTCTCAGTGTGTAATGCAATTCAATCCCCAAATTCTCATATTTGTTCAAATTAGGGTCTGACAGATTTTAATTTGTTTGATTTAAAATCTTGCATTTTCTTAATTTGTTTAATTTAATGTTTATTTAGTTTTAATTTGAAATAATTTACAATTAATATTCATTAATTAGTTTAAATTAGTGTTAAAACATATGCATTACATATTTAATTTATGTTACTTTAAAATTTAAATGTTGCGGTTAATTTAGTTTAAATATTTAATTTATATATTAATCAATGATCATTGGATCAAGTTATTGTTCAATTTTGATTCTTTTATAATATATGTATACTATATATATATATATTTTTTTTTTGAAAAATAATAAATATTATTAATAATAAGGTAAAAGATTACAACCAAGCAATCAAGTTTGATGTTCTAGAGACACCAAGCTTGGCCAAGGAATCAGCAAAAAAGTTTGCATCCCTAAAGACATGAACAAAAAAGACATTGCCTAAATTAGAATTCAGAAGTCTATTATATTATATATATATATATATAGTATAAATCAGAGACATGGCCTAAATATATATATATATACTATATATATTTGTACTGATTAATTAAGACTTAAATCTTTGAGATTGGAATTTTCAGTTATATTAATGAAATTTCTTATAACTATTCTATCAAAAATGTTATAACTACAAATGGAAAAGAACTTTTATTAATCCCAAATTATAAGAATAGAAATAAAAATTTAAAAAACGCAAATTTGAATGACTCGAATCAGATTTGAAACCCGAAATGACCCGACTATTCAACCCGAAAAAATGAATTGTAATGACTCGAACCCGAAAAGACCCGAACCCGAAAACCGAGGATCAAACCCGAAATTATCAGAACCGTATGACCCGAAACCGAAAACGACCCAACCCGAAATTGACCCGAACCCAAATGACCCGACATTTGATCGACCCGAACCCAACCCAACCCGAAACCGAAAATTACCCGAACCCGTATGACCTGAAAATTTCTTAACCCGAAATTGACCCAACCCAAAAAACTGAACCCAAATCCAACCTTACCCGCCCATCTGCCAATTCTATCTACAAGATTGAAGAACCCTAAGTTTGCTCAAACTAGAACAATGAAGCTAAGATAATCAATTTGGGTGTATAAACCTCAACTTTATTAATCAACTCAACTTAACTTTACAAGAGATATTGGTGGCCTTATATAGGCACAAGACCAACGTATAATCTACTCTAAAATCCTAATTTTCGTCCAAATATAAAGGCTACACAAAAGATCCTTCTAGAAACTATCCAAAAATACAACCAATAGAAAAATAGCTAAGGATTAGACTTAGTCAAATAAGGTCCAATCCAAATAACATCCAAACTTAAAAATAAGCTAATCTAAGATAAAATTAAGCCCAAACAAAGCAAACTAAAGCTAATGGGCTCATGCCATGATGTCAATCCGGCCATCTAGAATCAATAGCAAGCAAAGTGATGAACTTGTAATTGATTGGTGTTTTCTTGCTCAAATCATCATCAAAGCTCTTTAATTGAACTTGAATGGTCTTCATATCATCAAGATGAGTTCGAACAAGTCCCATGACTGCATCCTTGAATCTCTTAACTCTTGCTCTTGTCATCGGACCTAATGGCATCTTCAATGGATCAAATGGCATCTTCTTGTGCTTGGAACATGCTCAACGATATCTTCATGCTTCCATGCAGCCCATGCACATCCTTTTCATGCTCTCCATGCTTGTTTTCAAGTCCATGATAAGTTCTTGGCGCATCATTCCCTCCATGATAAACCTTGGGCGCATCAAATAAGATTTTCATCCTCCAAAGTTAATAAAAGCATAACCTCGCTCATTTCTCTAACCATCACTTTAAGCTCTAAAGACTTAATGGAGGAAATTGCATCACTTATAATAACTATGGGATTAAAAAATACCACAATGCTTCTTTCCAGCCACACCATGTCATTTTCAGGGATAAGCACCGAAAGCTCAATTTCATCGCAGGAAACATATCCATTCTCTGCATACTCCATCTCAATCTCGCCTTCCTCAATCTGTTCTCTATTAACCACATTATCACCTTCTGATTGTCTTCGCTGTTGACTTCTACAACAAAAATACTCTCTCTTGGAGCGATTTTCTCAACCGAACCGCCATGGGCAGAAGTGTTACCAATTTGTTTCTGACAATTCATCATGAGTGGCTTTTCTTTGTGTCTCGAGTTGAGCCGCCAACCATCAAACTCCATGTGAGAGAAAGATTGCACCCTTTGTTAAATTTAGCATGATGAACATTCTCTAACTCCCTACCAGACTTTGGCTTGAAACTATTTCTAGCTGTATGAACCTTAAAATTTCTATTGACACCTATCAGGTGGGTCCTTGTCTGCTACCCCCACTGTTGCCACCATCAACCCTTCTCCTGTTGCCCATAGAAATCGCCTTCCTAAGTTCCTCCTCGTAACGGTATCTGACAAAAGCAAACGTGGAGTACCTATTTTCTTTCTTTCTTTTCCTAATATTTCCTTTTGATTCATACAATGTCAGTTACTTACAAAGTAACCACTGATTAATCTTTGTGTCCATTTCTTTCCTATTTTTTTAGTTACATTTTCTTAAAATATATTTTTTATTACCAAACAAATTCTTGGTAAAATTCAATATTTTATAAATGGATTGCATGATACTTTTTCAAGATGTATATTGTTCCCACTAGCTAGGCACGACGAGCTCAACCTGGCTACCACTGCAAGATTTAATTATAAAGGTAAATGTTGATGCATCTTTTAATATGCTTTGACAAAGCAAGCAACCTTGGGAGCAGCTGTAGAGATATCTTTTTAATATCATGGTAGATATCTTATTTGTAGGGATTAACATCATGGTAGAAGTTGTCTTTCTTGGCGATTCAAAAGGGCGAGCAAAGTCTTTGGGAAGGAGCCAACTTAATCAAAGATATTATTATGGAGTTTAGCCTAAGCGCTTTGATCAAATTAATTTCTTTCCATTAGCAAGTATAACTTGGCAACAGTAGATTGTCATGTACTCATGTTGGAGGAAAATTTGGGCAGGTGATTTACCTTCTTCCATTTTGTAACCTTGATTTTCTCAATGAATATAATTAGTCTCCTTTCTAAAAAAAAAGGTCAATCACTGATGAAATTTCATTTCAATAAAGCTTGACCATGGATACCTTTTTCTTTTTCTTTTTCTTTTTTTTTTGTTAGAAGACCATGGATACCATTATAACATTAATAATAGATTAGTATTTTAAAGCGAAATAAATTTGAAATTTAAGAATTATAGACTGCATGGTACTAAGAAGTCTTGCTATTCATTGAAAATATTCACTCCAAAAATTTTGTATATGTAGGCTAATGCAATATGGCGGTTTCAATGTGTATGTATAGGTTAATGCCAATATTTGAATTTTTGAAGATTCATCATCCGAAGAAAAGAAGTAAATTTGAATTGGACAAAATGTCTATGTACAGGCCGATGAATTTGGTCAATTTATATATGCAAATATGTGTCAATTTTTTAAATGAAAAGGTAAAATGGTAAATATAAATTAATATGCAAAAATAAACACTCATGTTTGGATAGTCCAAGTAAAAGGAAAATTTTTCAATAATTATACAAATTGTTTGAATAATTATGTTATTGCACATGCCGTAATCTTCCAAATGAAGGACTTGAAGCATGTACAAAAATTATTAATGGGAAAACAAAATAGCAATGGACAAACAAAGAAAACACCATGAAAATCTCAAAACGGAATTGTAATGTGAAGCCACGAGATAGGTGTATGAGTAAATACTAATAATTGAATAAGACTATTGTTCTAACATAAAGAGCCTCCAAATGTTACTTTCGAATTTCAAATTTCTTTACAGAGTCTTCAAAAGTCACTTTCGAATTTCAAATTTTTTTAACAGAGCCTCCAAGCAAAACCCTAATAGAGAAAATGAGCGAATCGAAGATCGATTCTAAAATTCCAGAGAGTGAAACAAAGGATGTTGAAGCACTCCCTCTCCGACCCAAGAAAAGAGATTTTCCTTACGATCCGACTCTGAGATGCGAAAAAGAAGCAGTCGGTTCCCATCACAAGAAACCAAGATTCGAGGAGGATATTGAAACGAAGGCTGTTGAAGCACCCCCTTTCTGACCCAAGAAACGGCGTTCGCTAACGATTTGAGATGCGAAAAAGAAGCTGTCGGTCCGTCTTTGTGCTATACTTCATGTCTTGAAATCCAAGGGCCAGTGATTAGGTCAGAAGATGGAAGGATGTTTTTTTGTTTTGGCACATTGGGAACACAATGATGTTGTTATATAGGTTCTGCAATTGAGCAGATCAGTAACTTTCTTCAAGTATATCAGCAATGAAGTAAACATTTACCCTAAAAAGAAGAATTGTAATGTGAAGTCTAAGAAATACACCTCTTTGAACTAAAATATAATAATTCAAAACCAATTGAGCCAAATCATCAAACATCTTAAATATGCACAAAAAGAAAAAGTATGGTAACTAAATAAACTTTTACGCTTTAATTTGAGAAGAAAGGCAGGAAAAAGGGAACTTACCTTCAATTACTTGGAAAGTTGAAGGAAAAATTCTGCAAAATGCAAAAAAAAAACAATACCCACTGATTATTAGCAGTAATTAAATAAATACCAAAACTTAAATATAACTCATTGAATCCCAAATTCCCCAAAGCAATATATAAATAAATAATAAATCAATTATTGAAAACATAAAAAGGAATGAAATTTATCATTTTTCCGTGCTTACAATGGGATATAAGTAGAGAGAATGGCATGTCAATCTTTGCGATGGTGTCTGCAACAGTCACTTTGGGGTTCATCATGATCAATTTCTGATTTCAGAAAAAAAAAGTGTTTATTGATTTCTAATTCCCGATCAATTAAACCCAAAACGAAAAAATAAACGAAGAAAGAAATCGAAAGGGAGAAGTTGAGATAAGGGGATAAATAGAGAAAAGAAGGAAAGAAAGAAAAAAATAGTAGTGGACAAAAGAAAAGAAAAATGTAAAGAGAGAGAAGAAAGAGAAATAAAAAGAAGAAGATAAAAGAACAGAGGAGCTCTGAAAATAAAGAAGAGAGGAAAGAAAAGGAAAATGGAAGAGAGAGAAGAGAAGCGGAAAAAAAAGAAAGAGGAGAATGAGAAGGAAGGAAGAAGAAGAAGAGCTAGAGAAGAGAGAAGAAGAAAGGAGCGTCAGGACAGAAAAAGAGAAGAGAATTCTAGATAAAGTTTTATTTATTAGGATCAATGAGAAAATGAGACGTGGTGAAGAAGGGTTAAAAAATGGATTGGATTGGTTGAATTTTAACCGAGCTAAATTAAAATTTAACCCAACCGGTGAATAGTATGAAAATAGTGGGACACGCGGCATTTTCTGATTGGCCGGAAGGACTTTGAAGAAAGATAACACCCTTAAGTTGCTAGAAAATAACGAAAAAAAAACCATAATTAAAATGACGGTTTTATCCTCGCCTAATAGTGCTAAACAGTGTAATTAATTAATGTGGATTTTGTTAATCCTGGTTTTTTGGTAACTCTCTCAAGCCCTTTAATAAAGTGTTTAATATGCATTAAGCTGGTACAAATAAATTTACATCTTTAGCTATTCACCAAAAAAATTTACATCT
The DNA here is from genome assembly GCA_001974805.1 of Corchorus capsularis. Lineage (NCBI taxonomy): Eukaryota > Viridiplantae > Streptophyta > Magnoliopsida > Malvales > Malvaceae > Corchorus > Corchorus capsularis. Next base: position 63,826 of record AWWV01008327.1, read on the forward strand.
TAAGCTTGGTAAAAATCATTAATAATGATTTCTTTCAATTAATTTTCTACATATGAATTACTTCAAAAACTTCTTTTCCACGTAAGCTTGGTCAAATATAGAGGAGTTATAATTAATTTACACAAGCAGGGCGGCATGCGCTTGTGCTGCAGTCATCTTCTTATTATTGCTATATTTATTGTAGTTGTTTAAGTCGGTTAGTAAGAAGATATTGCATTGGTTGTAATTTAATCAGTTAGGAGAAACTCATACATCGAAACAAATAATTCGCATATATAAAGCAAAACACATGACCTCTCTTTCATTCTAAAAGTGCATTACCTATATTCTACTTCATCTCTAGGTAATTCATCAAAATAAAGCTAATATTCTACTCCTCCATCTCTAGATAATTCATCAAAATAAAGCTAATATTAATTGTTGCTTGAAATGTATGTTGATTATCTAAAAAAAACATAGTACAATGCGGTCATTTTTTTAATCTTGATTGTAATTGTTAAATTAATGAACTCGGGCAGGTGGAAAAATTTGGCTTCTGCATAAGGAAGACCTAATTTTTTGTAGTCAAGGACCATGTATAGTTGTCGTAGAAAAATTGTATTAGTTGAGAGCATTTGCAGGAGCATATATAATTTACACAATGCATCACAAAATGATTGTACTTAGCATTGGCTAACTGTGCTTTTGGAAATGTGGAAATATACTAAACATAAGCAACTAATAGAAACCTCAATAAAAAGGAAGTAGAATGATAAATAAAAAAAAAAACTTTTTGTAAAATAAAAGAGGAATAAGGAAATGTTAAATTTAAATATCAAATAATATAATCAACAAATAAATCCAGATTTATCTCAAAATGTTGCAGTGAGAAGTGAAAGCTCCCCACTTTAGGTTATGCTATCCTCAGGCGCTCCTAAATTAAATGGAAGGATCTTATCAACGTCCACCTGAAAATTTTAGGAAACAGAAAAGGAGTCCATGTGAAGCCAATTCAGAGAAATGTTAGGGAAGAAGAAAACCACCCATATAGAAATGAAGACGAAAGGAAAACAGAACTGAAATGTCAATAGTTTACCCATGAATAAATCATTATTGCAGATACATTTATAGCTCCAATCCTTTGGAATTCCGATAGAGGAGTTGAACTGATAAATCCTAATATTCACACACAATTGATATGTAATTAAAACACACTTAACCATAAATATAAAAATAGTAAATTACAAAAAAAGGCAGCAGGAAAAGTAAGAGAGGAAATTCACCGAGGGCCTTTTTAGTCACCCGAAAAGTGAGAAAAGACCAAAAAATGTCAAAAGGAGGCAGCACATTAATCCTCAATTTGCCCTTTAAATAATTTCCATAGTCACTAGTATATAGTATATACAAGTAACTAAATCATTCGATAATTACTTACTTTCCATAAAATATAATATGATTTGTAAAACATTAATTTTGATAATAACTAGTTGTAATTAATTTACATAGTAACTAATATAATTTTTCAAACAATTATTGTGCTACATAAAATTGATCAAAATTAAAATCACAACTAAAATTTACTAATTGTTATATTATGTGCTAATCAAAATTAATTGATTTTTCAAATTGATTATTATATGGTAATCAATTTTGATTTACTACGTCAATCAATTGATGATTGATTGATTTTTTTGCTACTAAAAAGTTTAGATGAGTGAAGGCTGCCCAGTCCAGGGTTAGGATATGCCACAAGTTTTAGAGAATACTTACAGTGGTACTTATAAATCACCCGCCAACAAGGACTGTTGGTATGACTCGAATCCCAAACTTTTCAAGCAGAAGTCCAAAGCATTACCTAGCTACATGAATATGCGATACGTCAATTCTGAAAATGAAAAATTGATAGATTCATTTGATCATAATCAAGACTTACAATTTCAATAAATATAGACAACATTAAAATCAATGATAAATAATTTAAGTGTAATCAGTAATCAATTATAAATTAATTTTCATTAATTACGGTGAAAACTAAATAAATTGTAATTTTATTTAGATCACAACTTATAAAATCATTAATTATAACACCAATCAATACTAATTATTTCTCAGTAATGTTTTCTCATAACTGTACAAAATTATAATTTACATTCTAAACTTTGTGAAAATCGTTGAGATTTCCCAACAATAATTTTTTGAATTGTTTTTCATTCACGAGCAACGACCGGATTCTAAACTAGTGTTAAGTATTTTTCTTAAAAAAAATGTCAAGTATTTAAAAAAGCCGAACCAATATATATTATAAGGTAGTCAAGACTTCTATAATCTATGGTAATTAATTAAGATTTCTTTTAGTCGGCCAAAGAACAAGCTTACAAAATTTGAAGTGGCCATACATTGTTGTCTGTTAGCCAACATTGTAGCACATGCAATTAATCAAGCTTAAACATAGTAACCAAACGTATACGCATCCCCATTGACATGTTGCTTTTATTATTAATTTTTTTTTATAATTTTCCGTCTCTTTTTCTTTGAGTCATATAATATAATATAACATGAGAATACGACAATATTGCAATATCATTAAGCCGATGTAAAAGAGTTTTAATTAACATGGCGACCATACATATAATTATTATATGACCCATGAACTATAGGTCTCCACACAGCTAACATAAAAAGGAAAAAAGATGATGGGCTAATTAAACTTTTTACTTGGAACTCATGTCCTCTTCATGATTTTGATGGATCATGCATGTAACACATCATCATATATATATTAATAATATATTATCAATTAACCCAAAATAAAAGAAAAAAAGAAAAAGTAACTCATGCATAAAGATCTCTCCAGGAGCGCAGGGTTTTCTTACATGGCTCATAGCTACAGTACATAACAACACTTGGAGAGAAAATTATAGCCTCATAGTCATTACCTTATTTTTGAGATCATGATTTGCTTCCTGCATGATTGCTTCGGAGAGACAAAATTTATCGACTTTTTAACTAAATAATTTTTTTTTTCTCTTTGTTGTTTTCTTTTCGTTTATACCTAACATAAAACTTTTTTGTTTGTTGAAAGTTTGACAAGTGTCAAGCTGATAGCCTGGTGCTTGTTGCTTTATGATCATGCAAAAAGTTTTTTCCATTTCTTTATATGCAAATTAAGAAAATTTCCCTAATTTGCTTCCTTCCTTGGATATTATATATACATATTGTCTTGTTGATCTTGGCATATATTATGTAAATTAACTTGCAGGAATGGAAATTATATGGAGAGCCCTGTTGGTTGGATGAAGACTTGTCAATGAAAATCGAAGATTCAAGACAAATGCCTTAGCTTGCAAACTTCGGGAGACATTCCGAAGTGTTCCACACGAAGGAGACACCCAACGGCTGTGAAAGCGGCAAACGAGTTATATACTAATATTTAACCAGTAATAATTTGTGAATTAAATTGCGCATAATTCCAATTTATTATATCATATGATTGGAGATCAAAGTTTGGTGTGATTGCAGAAATTAAGCTAAACAAATTCTTGATTACTGCTAATTCAATTAAAAAAAATAATGGTACGTTTCTAACGTTGTATAAATTTGTATAAATAAACTTTGGTACTATTATAATTAGCATCACATCATTGCTTAATCATGTTTCATTAAAAGGGATATAAAGAATATATATATAATATACTATACTAAACTAAAGGATTAAGGAACATTCTAATGGGTTATTTATCTTATATATAAAGTACGTGTACTATATTATAAAATAATGTAGCTCATAATTAGTAAATTATTTTATTGTATATATATTGAGAGAGATAACGAATTAAAGCACAAAAATCATGTCCAAGGTTTTTGCAACTTTAGCTATGCATACGAATCTAATCATATAATATATAGTACACTTTTTCTATGGTTCAAAGCATATATAAGATATTTAACCGGAAAAAAAAAATAATTAGGAGACTAGGAGAGAAGAGGTTCTTCGGGTCCATCGCAAGCATCTTCATAATTAATTATGGATCATGATTCTTTTTCTCTTGTTTCAAGATGGAATATATCGAAGTGAAGAACTTAATATGCGGCATGTGAGTTGGATGATGACTTTGAACTACCGTCTAAATCTTTGGATGGATTGAAACATCTACTGGCAGCTAATGGAAGAGAAGTCTCTTTTTCTCGTGGTTTTCGGAATAGTTAGTTGTTAATTTTGCTTATTTTACACCAAAAAAAAAAAACTTAATTATAGGAATATATATAAACAAAAATGGTTTAACTATAAAATTCAAAATGAGATGCTAATTCAATTCAGAAAATTTATTTTTATTTTTCCTATAGCTAATAAAAGCAACTAATTAAATAAGGTCTTATTTTCTTAAAAAATTCAAAATGTTTTATCTTTATGAAATAATTTTTTCTATATATATAGTTCAATTTTGACCCCTTAATTAGTTAAGAAATTGGCTACTTCTTTTTAAATGCTGCCATGCATTCTCATTATTATTCCTTAAGGCTTAAGCATTTTCCATCTTTAGAATCAGATTCATTATTCATAGTTTTATCTTTATTGATATATATATACTTAATTACCCTTGTCGACCTTAGCTATATACAAAGGCATATATTTAATCTAACAAAAAAAAACCCTGTTTTATACAATATATATAATTTATATATATATGCATGACACTGATATATCACCATAATCTCAATCAAAGCAAGATTTTTATACAAGCAAAGATATAGCTTATACGTCGAATCAAACTTTTTATACAAGCAATTCATGATTAATTAATTTAATTAATTAATTGAAGAATTGATGAAGCAAAAATTAATGGAGACAATTTCAGTACTATTTTACAGACGGGAAAAGGACACTGCCGGGGGTTTTATTAAGACTAATCAGCAAAAGGGTCCCCAAATATATTTAACAAAAATTTAAGAAAATTGAAGAAAAAAAAACATGAGGGACCCTGAAAACAAACTTGATCAGTAGGTGAGCTTACAAATGTGAAGAGCATTTACTTAAAATTTTGTATGATGATAAACACTAGTCTTCATATCCAGAAATCCAGATGTCAAAACCCAATTTCCTCTTCTGGAGACAGAAATAACAGCTTTGAGAATTCATTAAATTTCAATTTAGTTCAAATCAAGAAAAACAAACAATGAATGACAGCAGCTATAGCAGTCAATTGCCAGCATAGATTATATATGAAATTTTAATTCAACAAAGACCAATTGGCAAATATGTGACGGTCCAATTTCTTCTAGCTTTGGAAAGAAACTAAATTTAATTTTTTTGTGGGCTTCGTACCCTTTTCTTGCATTGATTGGTAACCAATCATTTTTAAGAATTGAATCATCATTATCAGTTTGATATATATGTTTATCAAAGAAAAAGAAAGAAGATTTTGCCTTTTTCTTCAATTCACTCTTCATTATTTGCAATGAAAAGGGCCTGTTTTAATTAGAGTGATAAATAAAAATCATGAAGATTAAATTAAAGAGATGAAGCTATCAGCAACAAGTTATAGCTGGTTCTAGAGCTGAGAATTTTGATCTTTTTTCACTTTTTGCAGATGGGACTTGAAATGCTGGGGAAGAAATTTGAAAGCATAATTTAGAAAAGTTGAGCCACACTGATGCAAGAAAGAAGGCAATGTGGGTCATTTTTAGAAACAGGTGGAACACTTGAACCACATGGATTGTCTGCATCTATAACAGTAAAAAATGAAGAAGAAATTTTTTTAAAAGGGAAATTAAATAAATAAATAAAAACAGAGAGAAGTGTTTTTAATTACTGGGGTCATATATACAGAGAAAGCTGATAATTTGGAAATACATGATTGTTCCAGTAAGTTTGATTTTCAATCAAATTTCTCATCCAATCAAAATGTTCTATATAGCTCACTTTTTAATTATATGGGACCTGGAAAATAATTGCTAGACTACTCAACCTTGGTTTAATGGGGTAGGGGCCCTTTAAATATCTATCTTATTAGGGATTAATTTTGATACTTTAATCAAATCATTTTCTTCTTTGTCATTTTAATCATGATCATTTTGTTTGTTAAGGTAAAGGTTTTTAATTTTGTGTGACTTAATTGCCTGCTTATGTATAATATATAATTAATCAAATCATTATCCAATCATTAGTATAATAATCATCATAAGATTATGTAATTTAAGGTGACCATAACTAGAAGATTAAGAAATGTTTTTAAAGTTAGCCAAGTGGCAAATTCCCAACACTTCTGACCAAAGATAAAAAGAATCCAAATTTTATACATTTTCTTTTAAAAGCTTGGGGAGCAAATGAAAAAGAAGATTTAACATAAATGTAGAGTAGAGGATATCTTTCTTTAAGAAAACCTAAAATATTCTTCCATCCCAATATCACTAATCAACTTATAAAACTGCATAGAGTCAAAGAGTTTTTATGTTATTTAAATAAGGTTTTGGGTTAACATCTTACGAATATGAATATTAAAAAATAAACGTTGATGAAGTGTTTATTTGAAAATCTAGGTAACGTAGTCCAACTTTAAATTAATCAGACCTCAATGTGAACAAGGGATATTGAAAGGTTTATGACCATGTTTAGTGCACCGGTTCATTACCGTTTGGACCGGTGTACGGGTGAAACGGAGTTTTAAGTGTAATCTCTGTTTCAACCCCTGTTCTAATAATCTCATATGTACTGATAGAAGTTAGTTTCTCTAGTAGCTCAGGATCGGAAATAAGGAAGAATTCTAATCGAGAATTTACCAGAATGATGAACACAAAGAAAGAGACTTGGGGAAAACAAAATTTTTATTAATTTTCAAGAATGAGTTTTATAGTGGGTTCATAAGGGCATTTATATAATATGCCGTTACCCAAGTTCGATACACACAAAAAGCAAATAAGGAAATACAAAGAAAGAAATAACAAACTTTGACAAAAATAACCAACTCTCAAACGACTTGCTGAAGTGGCTTTTGACTGAATTTCTTCTTGTTATCAATACCCCATGCTCAAGAGAAGACTTGTCCTGAAGTCGATGAAGAAAAATCAAACTTGGAAACCGTTGTTGAAGATCAAACAAGTATTCCCATGTTCCATCTTCTGGGAAGGAATTCTGCCAGTGAACCTATACCTGTGTAGAAGCCACATTTCTTCTTTTCACAAACCGTCGATCAAGAACAGCCTGAGGTGTCAATGAAGGAGTATCACTAGGAATAGGCAAAGCTGAACCAACCATATTGTCAAACCCCAATTTCTTCTTCAATTGAGACACATGAAAAACTGAATTAATCTTGGCAGAAGATGGTAAATCCAACTTATAAGCGACTGCACCAATTTTGTCTAAAACTTTGTAAGGGCCATAGTAACGAGGTGCCAATTTATGAAATTGCCTATCAGCCAAGGAGTTCTGCCTATAAGGTTGAAATTGTCTATCGATGTGATGCTTATTAGCTTACACTTTCATCTGAAATTGAGCCTCTTTCAAATGATGTTTAAGAAGTTGCAACATTTCTTCTCTTGCTTGTAAACTTGTGTCAACAGCCTGAACTTGAGAAGAATTAGGCTAATATGGCAAATATAGGGGAGGAGGATACCCATTAAGAGCTTCAAAAGGAGTAAACTTAGTGGAAGAGTGGTAAGAGGTGTTATACCACCATTCAGTCAAAGTGATCCATTTGCTCCAACTTTTAGGCTGATCACCGCACATGCACCTGAGGTAAGTTTCTAGAACTCGATTTACAACTTCCGTTTGACCATCCGTTTGAGGATGATAAGCTGTGGAAAGATGCAATGAAACCTCCTGAAGCTTCAATAATTCCTGCCAAAATGTGCTTGTGAACATAGCATCTCGATCACTGATGATACTCTCTGGAAGACCATGAAGCTTATAAACATGGTCAAGAAATTACTTGAGCTACTGATAAAGCTGTATATGGGTGAGAGAGAGTCATGAAGTGACTGTACTTAGTGAACTTGTCAACCACCACAAAAATGACAGATTTTCCAAAAGAAACAGGAAGACCTTCAACAAATTCCATGGTGATTTGTTTCCAAGCACCATCCGGGACAGGTATAGGCTGCAAAAGGCCAGGTAAAGCAGAAGTGTCGTACTTGAACCTTTGACAAATACTACAGTCCCTAATGAAATCTCGAACTTGCCCTTTCCAATCCCTTCCAATAAAATAACGTGGAAATCCTCTTTACTGTAGCCAGCATGCTAGAATGACCCCCTTTGACTAATGTTATGATAGACTTGTATGATATGCTTTTGCAAAGCAAGGTCATTACCAACCACTATCCCCCCTCTCTTCAAAAATTGATCATGACTCCAAGTGTAAGCAGATTTAAGCAATGCTCCTTGTTGTAACTGAAAGATTAATGCACTAAGGTGCTGAGCAATTTCAGAAGATGTGATTCTAGAAAGAGCATCTACTGCAACGTTTTCTTTGCCCTTTTTGTAACTAATTTCATAGTCAAACCCCATCAATTTAGAAAGCCAAGAATGCTGACTAGGAGTAGAAATCCTTTGCCTAAGCAAGTATTTGAGATTATGATGATCTATTCGAATAATAAAACGCCTCCCTTGAAGATAATGTTGCTATTTAGTCACTGCATGCACAATGACCAAAAGCTCTGTTTCATAAACTGATAAAGCCTGATGTCTAGGAATGAGAAGCTTACTAAGGCCCTGTTTGGTACACCGGTGAGATCGGTTGGGTGAGAGTAAAATTAGTTACTGTACGGGTTAGATTTGTTACTGTACAGATGAGAATATTCTCAGTGGTTGTAAAATATGTGTTTAATGGAGGCCAACTGATTCCACCCTAAAGAATGAGGCCTAAAAATGTCATTCATAAGACTCTGGAACGTAGCAGGGGCGTTTGACAATCCAAACGGCATCACAACAAATTCATAATGACCATCATGAGTTTTAAATGCAGTTTTATGAACATCGGGTGGATGCATTCTAATCTGGTGGTATCCTGATCTAAGATCAATCTTAGAAATAGAACAGAACCATGCAATTCATCTAGTAGTTCTTCTATAAAAGGAATGGGATACTTATCTTTAATAGTATGTTTGTTGAGCACCCGATAATCTATGCACATCCTCCAAGTGTCGTCTTTCTTTTTGACAAGAACTACCAGAGAAGCAAAAGGGCTGCTACTGTGTTGAATTATCCCAGCTGTAAGCATCTCCTTTGTCATGGCCTCAATAACATCTTTTTGTAAGGCAGGGTATTTATAAGGCCTTACACAGATAGCTGAAACTCATTCTTGAAGAGGAATTCTGTGATCATCAGTTCTGTGAGGAGGTAGTGCAGTTGGTTCAGTAAAAATTGTCTCAAACTTTACTTAACAACTGCTCAATTTCAACTGGTAAGACTGCTTCAAAACTAGCAGAAATTGAAGCTAAGAGGAACCCATCATCAGCTGCTGGAACACCCTCCACTTTGATACAATTGAGCTGAACCAAAGAGCACTCAGAACTATTCTCCAAAGCTCGAGAAATCTGTTTTCCATCAACAGTTTTGAGCTTGAGTTTTTGACTACCACCCCCTCAAGACAAATCTCTTGCCCTTGACAAAAAATTCCATGCACAAATCTTTAAAATTCCACTTAATATCACCCAATGTTTCAAGCCATTGGATACCTAACACCATATCACAACTTCCCAGAGTTAGTAATAGAACATCAGTGGTGAATAAAGATCCCTGCAAGGTCCAAGAAAGGTCTTTACACATTGCCAAATAGGACATGCTGCTGCCATTAACAACATCCACCTTCATAGGTCCTGTTTTTATGATTTTACACCCCAGCTTCTTAGCAGTATTCACATCCAGGAAATTATGAGTACTTCCCGAATCTATTAAAATGTGCAAAGGTCCCTTTCCCACATAAACAATAATCCTCATGGCTTTATATCCCTTTGCAACTTCTCCACTAAGAGCATGAACTGAGATTCGAGGAACAACATCATCTGATTCCTCTTGAGGCTCTTCCAACAATTGTTCTTCTTCATCATCTTCAGTTAATTCCACAATATATAATTGTCGTTTTCCACATTTGTGTCCTGGTGTATACTTCTCATCACACCAGAAACACAATCCTTTGGCTCGTTTCTCATCAAAATCAGCACTTCTAACCAGTTTTGTATTTTTGGTTGGCTCTTTAAGAGGTGGTTGTTTAGTTGTAAATGGCATAGGTTTGGTGATGGTCTGAGTTTATGGTAAGGTGTTTGGTTTAGATCCATATAGTAAAGGTTGTGGAGCATGTGATTTTCTGGTGTTACTAAACTCTTGTTGTAAAGATTCATAAGTTGATTCTTGTAATTCAGGCAAAACTAGAGCATATAAAGTGTGGAAGGCTGAAACATTCTAACATTTTGCTGAATATGAGGTTTAACAGCTTCAATAAACATACTGACTTCTTGATTCTCAGGCATCTCTAATCTTCCAAGCCAATACTCAAATTTATCGTGAAAATCAGAAACATTACATGTTTGCTTAAGCCTCAACAACTCAGTCATAGCATCGATTTTGGCTTTATCACCAAATCGTTTCTCTAAGGCCGCCACAAAAGCATCCCAAGTGACCTCGCCTTGTTGAGCACGAGATCGATATTTTTCCCAATTTATGTGCCATTGTAACGCGCGGCCTTCAAGATTGATCGCTGCTACTGTAACTCTGGACTCCATTGGAGTTTGATCAATCTTTAAAAACTGACAGCAACGATAAAGCTAACCGTTGAGATCATCACCTTCGAATCTAGGAAAATCGATTCGCGTCTGCCTTGTAGCAAAATGCTGTCGAATTTGCAGTGGATTGCTAAATCCGGCTACCATCGCATCTACCGTTGTCCTTGCTTCTACAGAGGAAGCTCTCGCCTGCACTTGCGTCATGATTTATCCCTGAATGTCGTGTTTCAGCAAGTCGATGGTCTGGCTTTGTTGTTGCTCTTGGCCTTGAAGCTTGGCCAAGATTTCTTTCATCGTTTCTTCTATTCTTTTGATATCATCCGCCTTGGTCATCTTTGTCGGTGACAGGATCGGAAGCTCTGAATACCAAAATGATAGAGGTTAGTTTCTCTAGTAGCTCAGGATTGGAAATAAGGAAGAATTCCAATCGAGAATTTTCAAGAATGAGTTTTACAGTGGGTTCATAAGGGCATTTATATAATATGTCGTTGCCCAAGTTCGATACACACAAAACGCAAATAAGGAAATACAGAGAAAGAAATAACAAACTTTAACAAAAATAACCAACTCTCAAATGACTTGCTGAAGTGGCCTTTGACTGAATTTCTTCTTGTTATCATGTACAGTATCTAATTTGATTTGTAGAGTATAATCTCATCAAATACAGTACCTAGACGGAGCTATCGCATCGCTCACGTATATACAGCCTATATAAAATCACATTAAGTTTTGAATACAAATTATTTTATGTACCAAAAATGATTTTTGTATTTAAAAGAATCTAGAGGTTTTAATTGTCAGTATACCTTTTTTCTTTTAAAAAAATAATTATCGTATTCTCACGGTGGATGATCATACCAATTAGTACTAAATTAAATATTCCATTGCATATATGTTTTGCAAAAAGCAATGCTTTGTGACATTAGGGTATATTTCAAATGGTAAAAATCTTAAATTAGGATCACCAGTTCACCACTTCTTTTAATTCCATTGACCATTATTATAGTTTGACTCCCTAGCTTTCATTGCTTCTTAATATTCATCCTTTCCCTAAACCCTTAAAAATTCCTATGATCATCTGAATTCCCAACAAATATTCTCCTCCTCTTTCACCAACTAAAACTAAATATTATTCCAAAAGAAAAATAAATTGCAAGCCTTTTAGAAATCTAATTAATTCCACTACATCCCGTGGAATAAAAGCAGTTAACAAAAATCACCAAAACATGGATGTGATGTGATTAATTAAGCCAAGTAATCCCCGAATATAGAATAAGAAAATTAAAAAACAAAATGAATAGTAATGTCTAAATCATCATTTTAATTTCTTCTGTGTGTGCCATCAATCAAAATGGAAAAGAAAAAGGAAATTATGGTGCTTTCGACAGCTAATTATATGTTGTTATCTAATAATAATATATGATAGTACTATTATTTCTCAAGATATTTTTATCCATGTCCAGGCATGCAATGGCTATATTTAGACATTATGTAAGTGATGAAAAAATCTTTGGTTTACATATGTATGTTCATTTAATCAATTGGGATTGGCCAAAATAATAGTAAAGGTTTAGACTCACGGTGAAAGGCATCTAACTTAATTAATTCAAGTCTCCATAGACCATCTATTGATACTTGATAGGCGATTTAACTATAAGTCTAAAGACTTTCCAGGTAAAAGTCTAATAAATTCATAAATCCTATAAAGGAGTCGATGACTTGCCTGACCTAAAAGATGGTATCATCATAATCTAAAAATTATTTTTATTACATTTACATCCGATGCATTACATATTGTTTTATCCATAGTTTAGAAATTAGAAAGAAGCATGCAATTATTAACTAGCACTGTTAGAAAAAATGTTCAACTTGTAAAGAGAAAGAAATGAAGTAGAAAAATACTATAGAAACATTGCTGCAAGTGGGCTAGTAAGGACTTTGGGATCAGATCTGCAGGGGGGAAAAGAAGCAGCCCCTTGGCATTTAGATGCTCTGTCTCTATAACTATTTGAAAAGGTGAGTAAATGGGGGAAGGGTGTTAATATGAAAGACACGAGAAAAAAAAATCCATCACATAAATAATAACCTTAGCCCCATAAATGCTATAAACACAAGAAGATTCCATATATTGAATATAACCCAACAATTGCAGAACTTGGTCACATCAAAACAGCAGCAAGACCTACATTTCTTTGTCCATCTCCAGTTCTATATTTATGGATAATCTTTGTTTTTACCTCTTTTTTCATCCCCATTTCTTAAGGTGAATAAAACTTGCATGAACTGTTAAAAAAGATACTATTATCAAGAAGGGAGTGAAATCAAGAAGAACAGAAATGGTGGTACTATCAAGTAGTAGTAACTATAATAACAGAATAACTGTAACAACAGGAAAGATACTTTTATATAGATTGATTATTACTTATAATACACAATGTTTTTACTACATGAAAAAGATTAAAAAAAAACAAAGGAGGGGTTCTAGTTTTGTTGTTCTAAGCTAAACAGTAGGGGTCTAGGAATTTGTGCATGGGAGTCAAAATGGACAGGAACAAGGGATCTAACAAAAAGATCTGGTCTTATTTGGTCGGTTTAAATCTGTCCTTTGTGTTCTTCTTCCTCCATTGATGTTGCTGCCCTTTAACCTTTATTCAATGTTCAGATTCTGCTTAATTTTACTTCCCTTGGAGACTTTTGAATTTTGATTGATCGGGAACTAATAAGAACTTTTCCACTTGAAGCTGATGAATACTAGAAAAGGAGAAAAGCCCTTTGTTTTGATTCTTCTTCTTCTTTTCCCGGTAGTTTCCTTTTCTCATGTTAACTTTTAATTTGGCTGGTTTTGAATATATAATATATATGCATCTCCCTTCTAGCTAGCTGGATAAGATAACAAAAGAAATAGAGCAAAACAAGTCAGGAAATTGAAAAATAAACGAAATTTCTTGTTGATAAATATATTTTAGTATTAATTTGAATGAAATGAAATTAACAAAGACAGGACATGAGGGGCTTATTACCAGATGTAATGTAGGGCAGGTTTCCTGTAATAATATTTAATGGAAGGAACACAAGTTGTCGTTGAGGCCAGATGAATTGAGAAATTTTTGTCTTTGGTCCTCCACATCCCACAATAGACTACCATTATCCTGAAAGAGATGGGTTGTCAAATACTATAGTTAGAACAAAAAAATACTCTATAATATATTTCTTATTATTAATATCAGACTCCAAAATATAGTAAATTATAAACAATGAATATTTTTAATTATTTCTACCTGATGAGGGTGAGGGTGAGGGAAGAGGAGATTGGGTCTTTGGTGAAGTAAAAGTGAAGCATCGAGAAGAGGATAGTTATTAGGCGGAGCTGGGGCAAAGGTGGCGGTGGTTGTATCAGCAAAAGCTGATCCCTCTGTGGGGTTGCATTGTTGCAGACATGGCAGTGTTCCTGCTGCTATATTACTACTGTTTACCCTCTACACAAAAATTATGTATATATATGTCAGAGACAAAGATTTTGATCAGCTTTTGATTTCTAAATGAACAAAAACATAATTAAGAAACACATTAATTAGTAACTCTTTTTTTCTTTCTTCTTACCTGATCTGGTCTCACCATCAATGCTTCCAGGTCCACTCCAAAGTCATAGAACATGGGATTCACAGAAGCAAGCTTCATTGACAGAAACTGTAAAAACATGTCAAGCAAAAATTGAAAATTATTGTTTTGAAAAACAGGATTAATAATGAATTATGAATTTACTAACTGTTTGATAATTATGGGTGTATACCTCTACTTGATTTTGTAGGGACTGAACATAGTTGATAATTTCATCCAACATAAGGGCCTTCCCAGTAACCTATTTTTCATGCATAATCACATGGAAAAATGTCAGAATTCAGATATAATGTAACATTATCTAATATATTTACCCAAATGAAAATTTATCCATTATTTTTTTCCTCTGTGGAAAGACAAAGTCAAGACAAATGGAAATTGGAAACTGAACTGCACCTTGTCACACCCTGGAACCAGACGTTGCAATACCTTCATCCTCTCACTAATTTTCTCCCTTCTTACCTGTGGGAATAAATAATTAAATATAATTAGTAACCAATAAGAAAAAAAAATGAAATAAAAAAACAGGTCGGCATGAGAAATGTACAAAATCTACAGTACTTTGGGGGGTAGAATTGTGAACTAAAGTTTTTATTACAGTACTTTCATTTCAGTCCAAAAGGGAATTTAATGTCTAACTGATAGTCGAATCCCTGGGTCTCAAATGGTTCACCGACTTTTTTTAGCCGATAGGATTGACCCAAATTCAAGAGGCTGAGCCCCATGAACACTTGGCCTATGTGTGGTTCAATTTGACTATCTAGCCAGAAATAGAAAAAAAGGAAAAGAGTGGTGTGAATTTGGGTACCCTTTCTGCTAAACTGTGGCTGTCCGTGGCTTGACCCCTTCTGGCTCGAACATGAATGTAGCCTGTGGGAGGCTCTTTATCAGAAGCTTTCTTTTGATCTTTCTTATTATCACCTTTAGACTCTTTCTTTTCATTATTTTTCTGGTTCTCAACATTGCACTTCCTTTGCTTCTTGCTTTTCCCTTCTTTGGGATCCTAATAAAAATTCGATACATATATATTTAAATTAATCAAAACCCAATCATTGAACAAGAATTGTGAATCAAACCCAAACATGCATCCATATAATAAGTTACATATATAAATTTGAAGCAGTTTTAGTTTTACCTTAGATTGAGCAGAATTCCCATTTCTGGAACTCTTCCTTTTCCTATGATCGTTGAGAGTGACATTCTGAGTAACTTGCTCACCACTTTCAAGCTTATCCACAACAGTTGAGTCATCAGTGCTCTGTTTTTTAGTAACAGAAGGCTCATTATCATTATCACTATGAGCAACAAGCTTAGAGCTATGATCAACACAGCTGCTTTCATGGAACTTAGCAGGATGAAGAGTGGAGTCGGAATCCAGCTCCTGAAACTGAGGAAAACAATGAAAATTAGAGTTGAAACAGTTCCCAGTTTCGTCCATAAAGCCAGAAGCAGCAGAAACTAATTTGGTGGAGTTGGGGGTTGTGGGGGAATTGGAAACGGCAACGTTTGGGAAGAAAATGGAGTCAAGAAGAAAAGGATGAGTGTGAGCCTGAGGTTGGTATGAAAAGGCTGCCATATGGGGAAGCGGTTTGGGAAATTGGAAATAAAAAAAATGCAAGGTTTCAAGAAAGTGAAAGGAGAGAGACAGAGGAAAGGAAGGAGGCAAAGCCAGAAAGTAGCAGTCAAGAAAAGTGGGTCTCTTATTATGACAACCAAAGATGCCAAGGTTTATATAAACATCAGGAGAGAGAGAAAGAGAAAGAGCATTAAAAATTCCAAGTAAAATCTATGGTGGTAAAATAATAACTCATGATTCCCATGCAAAAGTCACTGTACACTGTATATTTTGACTGGTCTCTCCCTTTTATCTCTCTCTTAAATGAAAGAAACAGGAAACTCAAACTCAACAATAAAAACAGAAAAAAAAAAAAACCCCAAAAAAAGTAGTATTAATTGTGGGTTTTGTTAGAAACATACCCATCATTTTACAAAATTTACAATCTTTTTTCTAATTAACACCTTCCTTCTCCAGGTTCATAGTTCAGAAATAGTAGTTATAAAACCTTCATTATATAGGTTCTGAAGTTGCTTTATGGAGTAACTAAAACTAACTAATAACAAAGATTTTGTTTTGGTTTGGTTTGGTGGTTTGGGGTTTTTTTTTTTTTGGTTTGAGGAGATTAATTTAATTTAGGTTAAAAATTGTCAGTGATTCAGTATGTTTTTCAGACATACTATACCTATACTTTCTGCTGTATAATGATAGTCCATTGACAGTGATTTGGCACACTTTTCTTTCAGAGAAATTAATTACTACTTATGCTGTTGAAGAAATTGCATTACTTTTTTCATGATCATCAGTCTGATATATAATGGATAGTGGTTTCAGGGTTTGGTTTGGTTTGGTATTGGGATTTTGAGATGTGTCATTTAATTCTCCCAAAGGAATTACTAGTAATATTTATTTTTTTCATTTTAGAACTACCAGACACTAGTAGTATATTATATATAGTATTTATTTGGTTTCATTTAATTTAATTTATTTTATTTTATCTTATTTTTTGTGGACAGATGAAAATGATTTTTGGAAAGATATGTTAGGAACAGTTATTAAAATTTTGCTGTATACAACAGTAAAGGCATGTTGTAACTTTAAAAGCGGCCGATGGGTACACAATCAAACAAAAAAAGTCATTGTCAGTGGAAAAGAACAGAACTGGGATGGCTATTCAATTCTATTCAATTGAAGCAAAGGCTTTCTCTTCGGCCTTTCCCACCGTTCGGCCTGAAGCCTGAAGCCTGACCCAACTCCATTCTTCATTTAAGTATAGCGTAAGCCCAAAATCAATAGGGCTAACTTTTTTTTCCGGTCCATTTATTTTGTTAATGAAATTTACTATAGTTAAAAATGTAACAATCTACCAATGTAGGATCAAGTGAAAAGCGATTTATTCCAGTTTAAGCAGTCTCGGGTTTAACCAAAAAATATATATAACAATCTACCTACGAACAACTGATTGGTTAAACTTTTAATGAAAGCCATCATTGTTAGAGAACTTTACCTTAATCATGGATCAACCCAATTTGAAAAATGTTAACTTGTAAAGATATTTGTTACTTTTTAAGTTCGAACCCTTTGAAATTTGAATGAAATCCATCATTGTTAGAGAACTTTACCTTAATCGTGGATCAACCCAACTTGAAAAAAGTTAACTTGTAAAAACAAATTAACAATCTAAGCAAAAACGGTTAAATTCAATCCCTTAAAAAAAGTTTAACATTCCACATTTAACAAAAAAAGGTGTTAAGAATTTCCCTATATGGAATTCGTAGGAATTCAATACAGCTCGACTCCAGACTATAGGTATTAATTAGTACCAAAAAAATAGTACTTCTCTTGTGAAAAAAGACTTATTCTGATTTAGTACATCATATATATAAACTTTGCATATTTTACAATTTACATTGGCAATGGCATTTTCACCTGTCGGGTCAACCTAAAAGCTTAAAATTAACGAGTCATCATAAAAACTCTTGTACATCATCCCAACAATACAACTTTACAAAATTTACAAATTATATTATATATATTACTATAGGAGGTGAAAATTTTGGGTGGGGAACTATATAAAACTGTGAAAGGCCAAACTAATTGGCCTGAAGATTGATTTGTAACATTTGTAAATCTGAGAGAACAAAATATAATTTTTTTGGGTACATAACAAAATATATGTTAATTTGCAAGCTGCAATTTTTTGGCATGAATGTTGAATGCAACAGTTGTCATGAAGATAATCATGAATTAATAATAAAGAAAAACAATGGATGCCAGTGCCACCAGAAAAAGGAAAACTATGGATAAGTATGTTTTTTTCTTCTTTCTTTCTTTCTTTCTTTTTTTTTTTTGGTTTCGTTAATGTCCAATTGTACCATTTATATATGTTTCATCTGCAGCTAATAATGGAAAAAAAGAACTTGGAAGTTACAGCATTAATCAGGCAAAGAATCAATCACCAATGGCATTCATCGCCCTTATATTATATATACTATATATTATTTTTGTCCCCTATGAAATTTACTCAAAAACTCTTTTAATTTTTAACCTGGAACAATCTTATCGTCCCATTTTGGTCTTTTCTCAAATGGCTTATTACTTTAAAATCCTTCTAATCTTAACTTCTTTTCTAAAAATACATTGTCTTTTTATGTAATTTTAGAATCTAACTTCAATTAATGGTGTTCCCACCATTTTAAATGCATGATTAATGATGTGTTCCCACCAGTGGCAAAGGGAAAGGGAAGG
>AWWV01008328.1:0-19678 GCA_001974805.1 Corchorus capsularis
TTTTGTGAATACTAATATATATATATAGAACAAGAATATAGGATTTCATAGCGTTCACGTTTTTCACTTTGGAAAAATATCCATATATAAGAGCACATTTGAATAAATCTTTTGAACAATTCTATATATAATTTCTTGAAAATGGGAATAAAAATCAAGTTGGTGGGTTCATATATAATATTTCATTGCATGCATAAAAATAACGAGACAATAATAATTAGATAAAAACGGAAGGCTTGAGGAGGGGCCTTCCATATATATATGATTTTACTAAGATTTTGAGAGCGACGGATCGGCCACGCGTGATGGTGGGTCGCCATTGCATTGTCCTTGTAATTTCACCGTACGTCTTTGTCATTTGTAATTAAAGGCTTCTTCTTTGACCCTTTAAGGCTCTAGGGCTTGCCTTCTCATCTCAATGTGAATGTTAGGCAAATAATTACTTAACATATATATATTTTCTTCCCTTTAAAATTGAATATATATATCGATTCTTATGGTTGAAATAGTTAATGTATCGACCAAATTAATGGTATATATATGTGTGTGGTCAATATGTAGGGAAAACAGGGCTGTTTTCTTAAATTGCACTCATCACGTTTAAGGTTTAGAGTTTGTTTTTTATTTTAAAATGTTTGAATAATAATTGCATATACAATGATAATAAGGAAATGAGTTGGCTATATAATTATAACATACGCAAGTGATATATACATGCCAAAGTTCCAATATGTCTTATATATATATTTTCTATGATCTGTCGTTGATTAATTATTTACATATATATTAGCATGCATGCATGCAGAAAAATTAGTTAACCTCGATTGTAGTTTTTCTTAATTATCGTTTATTTCCAAATCATTGCAATCGTTCCATTTTGTTTTACTGTTATTAGTTTTTTTTATTGCTTTTCTTGTAAGGAGAAGCAGCTATATATATCTATATTGATATAAGATATTGTTCATCCATAAAATACAAAAGGACTAATCAGAAATAATATCAGACAGTTGTCGAAAGCGAGTGAAGCTTTGATTTTGTGAGGCTCTCTTAACTTCTACTCAACTTAACAAACGTTGATAATAGTTAAACTCAATTTAATTGTGTTGCAATTTGTGATTGAAAAGTGATATATCAATATGTCTGTTTCATGACTATATATATCTATATACAGCTACATTCATTCATTCATTTATATATAGTCACCTAGTTACATGTAGGTTCTAGCTATATATATATATATATATATATATTGATTAATTAATTTGTTTAACATGCCTAAAGCATAAATTAACAAATCATAAGTTGTTATATATATAAAAGCTTCTTTGCCCATGATAAAATATTTTCAGAAAATAACAAACAATTTGTTGACCATGCAAATTTGATATGATTAATTGTATATTTATTCCATGCATGTATTTCTTTTTTTCTTTTCTATAAAGATTTTTTCTCTTCTGCTGGGGAAACAAACAATGTTGGCTTTTAAATGAAATTGGGACGGTACGTACGTTTAGTAAATGCTTATAATTTGTAACATCAAGTGAAGGAGAAGATTATTACTGCTAGTACAGTGGGAAAAGACTTGGTTCATAATCACATTCACATCTAAATTTGCAGTGTCGTCAATTAATTTGATTATCAAAATATACACAGACAAAGACAAAGTGGGCACTATTCAGTGGGAAAAATAGAAACACAAAAGCTTCTGTCCTTATTCGTCAACCCAAGACGCGTTCTTTGCTGCAGAGATTTCACAATTTTTTTTGTTTCGTTCTGGCTTATATATGATTGGTGGACGGTTTTTGGACCCCCATTCATGGATTTAGCGTATCCCTTCAAATCTCTAAATTTTCATCAAAACATTAATATTTGACGGCAACAAGAACTTCTTTATTAATTAATAATTACAATTCATAATTATTACTATTATTCACCAAAAAATTCATAATTATTAATGTCAATCATGAAACGGTCGTCGACAATCATGGAATTCAGGACAAGGAAACGATGTGACAATTGCCAACAGGAGTTGAGATTTTGGTACGGTTAATTTTCGACGAAATTGCCTAGAGTGCATATATACAAAAAAAAGTGATCCGTTTGAACATTACATTACATTCATGATTTTCAAAAGAATCCAATCGATCGAGCTTTGGCTAAATTAATTACAATTATATTTTAATTTAATAATAATAATAAGGTGTGATTCGATGATCTTCGAGAGTGTCAATTTCATGGAAAAAGAGAAAAAAACGTTTTCTTGTTTCAATTTTTTTGGTATCCCATCCGGTATCTAGGGTTTTGTCCTTGCCCTGACTAATCCGGATTCGACCCGTGTCGCGCATCTGGTTATGGTGGGTGAGTCTCCTAACAGGGACAACTGCATGCACAAGATCTCGAACCTAAGACCTGCTTAAACTGAAACAAACCGCTTATCACTTGATCCAACCTCTTGTTGGTCCAACCTCTTGTTTTCTTGTTTCGATCCTTGTATGTTTCCTCCACCATTTTACCTTTTCCTTGATTTTCCTTCACCTCAACAAAGCTATTTTCTTGAATTTGGCCCAATGATCCTAATTTGCCTATTTCTTCCCAGATGGCTTTAACAAATCCATTTACCATTTTTGAAGAATTTAGCCCAAACATGAAACTACCAAATCTTAAAACTCCATTTATCCAATAATTGGTAAAAGAGCAATCCAATCCAAGTTCAAGCGGTGGCCCAATTTTGAAACTGGGCCTACGCCCAGAAACATGTCGTAATAATTTCATACATCATAAACAAAGAGTTTTTAACTGCTTGAATTGAGAAGTGAGAAAATCTCTGATCTTAAACCCCCTCATCTTTTATTTAACGGTTGGCTAGGGTTTAAGCCTATCTTCGGATTCTCCGGCATTTTCATCATGAAATGGTAAAAACAAAGCTCATTACCTAACCAACCATGGCGGTTTCGGGGTTAATCTTTACCTGCAAGCCTCATTTCTCACTTCGCCCTCCTCTTTTTCACTGCTTCCACAAAGTAATTCTACTTTCTTCCTTCTTCTTTCTTTTGGGCATCTTTTATCTATTCTTCTTTAAATGGGTTAGCTTAATTTTTTTTCCTAAAATTCTGATCATTTCTTTGTAGATTCGGTTCGGTTCCGTTGCTGCGATTGAGACACTTTATGAACCCGAAGTTGTTAGCAGCAGTGAAACCACTGACTCTTCTCATGGAAAAAATGGTATGTCAAAGTTTTTCGCTTTCTGGGTTTATTTATGCATCTCATTTTGTTTTATAATATATATATATATATATATATATATATGTAAAAGAATTTCAATTTTTTGGATGTTGAAGTGAGTGGAGAGGACAGCAAGTGGCCACAGTGGAAGAAGGTGAACTCTCATGATCTTGGAATTAGCACTTCAAATATTTCCAAGCCAACAAAGAAAGTTCTTAATGGGCTCAAAAGAAAAGGTATTCTTTGTATTTCCATTGCAATATTTGTGGGAATGAATACAAGTTAAGAAATCTAAGCCTTTCCCAATTGTGCTTGTAGGATATGAAGTTTACCTTGTAGGAGGTTGCGTACGCGATCTTATTTTGAAGCGAACGCCAAAGGACTTTGATATAATAACTACAGCAGAACTTAGACAGGTTGATTTTTTTTGCTATTAACCTTTTCCTTTTTCCTTCTTGTTGTGATTTTCTTGCTATTTTGATCTTATTGCTTGTTCATTAAGATTAATGTGCGCTCATTGCATTAGCTAGTGGTTATCTGAGACATGCTAATACCTGAAATTTGATTTTATGAGCGTCTGATTTATTAACACTTCATGGATAATTCATATGTCATATCAGGTTGTACGCCCCACAAAAGAATCCCATTGTGGAGGTTTCTAGAATCCCTATTCTCGGTGCCATGTTTTACTATTTGAGGAGGTTTCCCAATTTCTTAGCTCTCAGACATGCTAAAATTTACATGTTCAAATTTTGCAGGTTGTGAATGCATTTTCACGGTGTGAAATAGTTGGAAGACGGTTCCCCATATGTCATGTGCATATAGGTGATACAACAGTAGAGGTTTGTTCTTAGGTTGTTTCTTTTTGTATATTTTTCACCGTAGTGGCAATTTAATTAATTTTCCCATCTTAAGCTTGTTCTTTTTGTTTCATGATGGCTGTTCATGAAGGTTATCAATTTCAAATTTATTCTTTTTTCCTGCTATTATTTTATCAAAATTCTGAATTCATTTACAATTTAGGTTTCGAGTTTTAGCACATCCGGACGGAAGTTTGGTAGGGGTCCATCCTACAAACTTGAAAGACCTGCTGGCTGTAATGAGAAGGATTATAGTCGTTGGAGAAATTGTTTGCAGCGAGACTTTACAATTAATGGGTTAATATTTAAACACTTTGAATTTATGATTTATGCACTGCCACTTGTTCCTATTGCATTTAAGTACTGTGGCTTTGATTTTCTAGTATTTGTGGTAGCATATCCTGTATCATTCATTTTGTACACCTCTGTTTCTACAGGTTAATGTTTGATCCATATGAAAGAGTAATTTATGATTACATGGGAGGAATAGATGATATTAAAAAGGCTAAGGTATGCGTTATGGTTGTTCTTTTAGTGCTTTAGAAATTAAAAATTGATGTACATTGTCCTTTATTTTCTGTTTGATGTAGGTACGAACTGTGATCCCTGCAAATACTTCTTTTCAAGAGGATTGTGGTGGGTATATATTTGCAGTTTCCTAATTACCTTTTATCTTGCAGTAACCTTTTTTTCTTTTTTGCTTACTGAGAAAGTTGGTCCTCACTCCATACCATTTGCAGCTCGCATTCTACGTGCAATAAGGATTGCTGCTCGGTTAGGCTTTAGCTTTTCCAAGGAAACAGCTCATTTTGTTAAAAATCTGTCCTGCTCAATATTGAGACTGGATAAGGTATACAGAAAACTCCTTTTCACTGCTTGTGAGTTATGTGTAAATGTTGCTGGCTGATTTTATTCACTATTGGTAATTTTTAGTCAAGGCTTCTGATGGAAATGAACTACATGCTGGCATATGGCTCTGCAGAAGCTTCTTTGAGATTATTATGGAAGTTTGGACTGCTCGAAATACTTTTACCTTTTCAGGTAGGGAACTGAAAAATTATTTTACTTTCAAGCTTGTCAGTATGATACTAATGGCTTGATACAACTTCGTGTAACAGGCAGCATATTTTGTTCGCAGTGGTTTACGGAGACGTGACAAGAGATCTAATATGCTTTTGGTAATTTTGGTTTTGTATGTTGTTGCCTAGGGCTCAGAAAATGATCAGCAGTAATATGATAGCATTAAGTCCATTGACTTTTACTCTTTTATGTTTTTAATTGCAGTCATTATTCTCTAACCTGGACAGACTTCTGGCACCTGATAGACCATGCCACAGTAGTTTATGGTAAGTGGTCATCAATGAGAAAATACATATCCATTCATATGCAATAACCATCGATTGTAATACCAATACTCTTGAATGTGGCTTATTACAACGTATGCAAGTTTTTTTTGGGTGTACATTTCATTAAGCATCTTTTCCCTAAAATGACCTCCTTATCTCTAACAGGGTAGCAATATTAGCATTCCATAAAGCACTCTCTGACAAATCTAGAGATCCTATGGTTGTAGCTACATTTGGCCTTGCTGTCCACAATGGGGGAGATATAGTGGAAGCAGTAAATATTGCCAGGAGGATCAATAAATCGCACGATATTAGCTTTCGTGAATTATCAGAACCACAGAATCTTGAGAATGAGGCATTGACGAATGAGGTTATGGATCTTGCTGCATCCGTTAAAAGCGCTATGGCCATGATGACGGATGAGCATTTTGTCTCTCAAGCAATGTCAGCATACCCTCAAGCCCCTTATTCAGATCTGGTGAGCATTTTTCTTTTCTTTTGTTTCCCTTCTATTGTCTGGAATTCTGGAAAACAGATCAAGTTGGCCAACGGATACCAATAATGAACCAAAGCTGTGAATGGTTCCCAATTCTTGACCAATTTATAGCAATTCTTGAAATTGAAATAGGTGGGTGTCTTTCCACTGATAAATAATTTAGTCAGTCGAGTAAAACTGATGGTTGACGATCGGAGCTTGGTGAGAGGAGTGATATTTGGAAGATAAAACATCACTGCCCATTATTTAATTACTTATATTATTATTCATTGAATGCAGTTCAAGATTTTTCACATATCAACCCTAGTTTCAACATATATTTTGAATTACTCCACTTAAATTACCAGTACTGTTCCTGATTTTGACATGTTGAGTTTAACACTATTGTTCCTGATTATGGTGTTATTAACCATCACTTGTAGGCTTGCTAGCTAGATAGTAGATAGTAATATAGTTATGAATTAAGTCTGCAACACTGGTCGTGATGCATGTTGGATTCTGCTTTCTTTCCGATTTTAACCTAAAATCCATGCTGATTTTCCTGCCCTAATCTCGTATGTGCAGGTTTTTATATCATATGCATTATTTTTGAAAGTTTGCCAGTTTTTCGAGTGTGTGACACGTGGTGCAGAGAAAGGATTTGTGGCCAAGCAAGGTAGCAGGATTGACTATGAATTGTTAGCATTGGGAAACCTGAGGGAACTTCGGCATACATTTGCGAGAGTTGTTTTTGATACTATATATCCTCTTAACCGAACATAAACAACATTGTTAGCATAATTAGTTGTATCTTATAGAAAAGATTATCTTAACTTGTCTTATGCTAATATACGTTAAAGCCCATTCTTTGTTTCCTTGTGTATACCAACCATGCGCAAATACATGAAATAAATTTTACTCTGAAGAGCTTGTCTTGATTGCCAGATAAGACTGAGAAGAAAGCCTTGCTTGGCTCTTACTCAAAATGAATGCTTCAATTAACAAGAGCTGTTTATGGCTGCAGCCTTCCTAGGTTTCTTTGATGCTTGAAGGATAACAGTGTTCGCTTAAACTCTTATATTGAATGAAGAGGCGAATGTCATATCTTAAGCTTTATTTCGTTAAGGTAAATGATTTGATCATTCCTTAGTATTCAAGAAACAATCTAGACTTTGATAACCTGGAGTAAAAGAAATCCATTTTGTTCCTATATAATTTTATAAATAAAGCTCCAATCGTTTGGATTTAAACAAATGTTTTGAGTTGGTGCCCAATCCACAAAGAAGAGTAGGGACAAAAACTCACACTCAGAATCGACTTGGGTATAAAGATTAACAACTACGTCCGCAAAAGAATACAGAGCCCAGCAGCAGCTAAAGCTAATTTTTTGGGCATCAACCCCATTATTTCTCTCTCAGTAAGGGGAGGGAAATCCCCTTAGGAAATTCCTACAGTAAAACTAAGAAAACTTGCATAGTGTCTGTCAACTGTAAAGAAGAACTACAATTTTTTCAGGCCTTTGCAGCAGGAGCAGGAGTAGCACCACCGGTGGTTGGCCTGAAGAAAGGAAACAGAATTTAGTCATATGCTTGATTCGTGATGGGAACGAATGAATGAATGGACTTCTTGTAGAAAAGATCATTTATCTCAACTAAGAACCATCAAGAAATAAAATAATAAATAGAGCAAAACTTAAGAGAAACTAAGCAAATGCTGAGAGCAGAAAACTTACAGCCCAACAAACACTTTAAAAGCATCATAGATTCCCCATTGTGCTCCGGTGAGGGTTCCTATCATGACAATACGAAGGGGAAGGCCACGAGTGAACAGACCCCACACTCCCATCTTCTTCACCGCCTGCAATTGGAATAAATTAAGCACCAGGTTGGGTTAAGTACATTTGAAAAAGATTCATGCATGCAAATCAAGCAACAAAAGATTTTAGTTCACTCACATCACCAACGGTCGCCCCCTTGGCATTGTTGAGAAAAGAGACCAGATTGTCAGCAGGATGTGATACAACAGCACAGAAAACACCAGCTATGTATCCACCAGCAAAGCTCACACCAAGCTGCAAACTTTTACTGCACTGATCTTTTGGGGTGGGGATGGAATACTTGTAGAGTAGCTCAACAATAGTTTCAAAAGATGCAAATTTCATCATCGTATCTACAAAATATTAGTTCATCAGTATAAATTCAAAACTTCTTGCAGCCTCTGAAATTATATAGAGAAGATCATCAGAACGCAAACAATTATATATATTCTTACTTCAGGTGCTTATGTCACGAATTCTAATAAAACTGATAATGTTAGAAAAGGAGCAGCTGAAAGTTTTTTATGTTTTGAGGCATGATGCTGTTAAGGCAATAGCCAAAACTGGGAATGTAGTAGGACAAACAAGATCATTGCTATATCTATCTACATACAATGGCAAAATACCCTAAAACTGACCACCCGCTAAGAAGGTTGTACATAGGCTAGGACCTATCAAGTAAGAAATGCCAATCGAAAAAAGCCACTCAAAGACAATGATTAACTAAGACATTACTTGTGAACTGGGTAAATTGAGCTACAAATTGCTAAAAGCATAATGCATTCTGAATTAACACAAAACTACCACATCCACGTACGAAAGAAATTTAAGCTTCATTGCAAACATGAAATGCAACTGTCAAAAAAAAAAAATCATGAAATGCATGAAAATGTTTGGCTTACATGGAATCTGTCGACCCCAGAGAGGAACAAGACCTTTGTACAACCTACAAAAAACATGTAAGATCATAGTATCAACATTTCATACAAGAAAATAAGTCCAGCAATGTTTACTAAAGGTTATTAGTACAAGTATCATACCCGCCAGCACCTTCAGCCTTCACAAACTTTGGAAACCCATCCGAAAGACCTCGTGCAAATCCAGGCTGAGTTTGCACACGAACTTTGACTGCCTCCATGGGGCAGAGAGCAACATCAGCAATCACTTCAGCAGATGCTGAGCCGGCAAGATAAATGAGGGTCTTATACTTTGCGGCAAACTCAGGCCCAGCAATATCAGAGTAGTACTTCTTGAAGAATTCATAGAAACCAAATTTGCAAGCACCCTGAGCACTGTAGCCAAGTAAGGTAGGCACCCAACCCTTAAATAACCCTCTAGCACCTTGCTCTCTTAGCAAAACTCCAAACCCAGATGAGATGCTCTTGTATTTCGCTGGGTTAATCTAAGAGTTAAACAGCATTCATATTAGCATTCCCTTTCGTCCAATAAGAGGAAGGATGTAAGATATCAAAAGGTAAAATCAAAACAATGAAGCCTCCTCCTAATGGTATCTAAAAAAAAATTAACACGTTTCACATATTGGGCGGTAAAAGTTGAAAGGGGACGCATTTTTGCCTTTGACCACATGATTCATATTTCATAGATTAGTTATTGGCAAGAAAGACAGTCTTATACGCCATTTAAAACATCAAAGGGACAATCGACCACCATTTATTTAAAGAAAAAAAAAATCTGAGCTGTTCCAAACCTTGAGGAGTCAACAACGAAACAAACAATTCTCAAATTCGGAACTCTAGAATCCCAAGAAACTTTGAATCTCGCTACCAGTTGAAAAGTCAATGCAGTAGATAATTCCGCAGCAGTAAAAATGAACTTGATCGATGTACCAACTACCAACCACCAAATTCCAGATACAGAGACCAAATCAAACAAGGTTTTATTTTTATTTTTATTTTTATTTTATTTTTTAAAAGTTAACATTTTTAGGATGGTAAAAACCATAATTTCAATAAACATCTTAAATTCCATTGTATGAGATATAATTAAAAGGGTTCATGATCGGAATAATCAGAGAATAATGAAAAGGTTCATGAGTCAAAGGAAAATGAAACGAAAACTAAGTCCAAATTAGGCAAAAAGACAAACCAAACTAAAGAAAAATACAGAGAATGATCGGATTAAGGAAAAAAGAATACCTGCATATTGCACTTAACGAGATCAAGAGGCGTGACGGCGGTGTGAGTAAGGCCGCAACTCAAAATCCCACCGGCCGTACACGCGGCGTAAAAAGCCGGCGAGTATAACTCGATCTTCTCCTTCGGGGATTGTATGACAAACCTACTCGCAGTGGGCCCTGCTGCATCGCCGGACGGCGATCGGGGCAAGACATGATCATTGTGGCGATTGGCGTTTGACAAGTTGTCGAAACCAAAATGTTGTTTGGTTGAGGAAGCAGAGGAATAGAGGAAGCTGGGAAGGAGAGATTGGCGAGAGTTATCAGGCAATTTTGACATTTTTGTTTTGGGTTAGGATTTGGTGGTTCGAATGAGCGAGTGAAATTACTCTTGGTTTTGAGAGAGTTAGCAGAGAAGAAAATGGAAAGTTTGTGGTGATTTTTGAGAATGCCTAGAAAATGAAAAATCAGTCGAAAATGTCTGCGTTTTAAGAGGACTGTCCTTCCCTTGGCGCGCTTTTTATTCGCTGTTGCCACGACCACTAGATTTCGCCCCTCTTTGACTTTCTTTTTCTCTGTTGTTTTTTTTTTTTTTTTTTCTCCTTAAAACGAATTCAACCATTAAATGGGAAAATACCATGGTCTGTTAAAAGAAAAGTGTTATTTGCACCTCAAATTTGCATACTTACTTTTCATATCTCATTTGGTCATGTTAAGTTTAATTATGAAACGAATCGAATCCTCCTCTTTGGACTTTTTAGTTTCAATGATTACGGTTCAAATTCTTATAATTTAATACATTCAGAATGAAAGTACAAAGAAGGGGCATTTCATTTATTTAACTGCAACAATATTGGAGAAAGAAGAAAACATATGGCCTTTCTAATTTAATTTCTAAAAAAATTGACACATATGTAAGCATATACGTAAACTATAGAACTAGACTAGAAGTATAAGCATGGACGTCAATGGGTAATTACTAATTAGGATTACAGGGCACCGCCCAAGACTTGAACTGATAGAAGGACGGCCCTTCACATTTCCCAAGTGAAAGGTGTGCTCCTGGCTATATATTATGTCCATCTTTTGAATCTGTCCTATGGACGCCTAAAAAATGACTCTTGACTCAGTTGACTTCTTTGTGTTTAATCTGATCAACTAGCTAGATATGGGATTGATTAGCACAACAATTTTTCAGGCCTTTGCAGCAGCAGGAGTAGGAGTAGGACCACCAGTAGTTGGCCTGTAAAAGTAAAACGAAAATACATTAAGTCATTTAAAAGAGCTATCGAAAAATATAGTAAAAATTGTAAAACTAGTTGCGTGACACAGGTCAGATTCAGATCAAATGCTAAAAAAAACATAGTAAAAATTGCAAAAACTTAAAAGAATGTAATCAAATAATGTTGAAAGCAGAAAACTTACAGCCCAACGAACACTTTAAAAGCATCATAGATTCCCCATTGTGCTCCACTAAGAGTTCCGATCATGGCAATACGAAGGGGAAGGCCACGGGTGAAAAGACCCAACAATCCCATCTTTTTCACCGCCTGCAAATTGGTAAGCAGCAGGGTTTAAGTACATTTGGACAACATTCATGCACGCAATTCAAAGTTCAAGCAACAAAAGATTTTAGTTTACTCACATCACCAACGGTCGCCTCCTTGGCATTGTTGAGAAACGACACCAGGTTGTCGGCAGGGTGTGATACAATAGCACAGAAAACCCCAGCTATGTATCCACCGGCAACGCTCACACCAAGTTGTAAATTTTTACTGCATTCTTCCTTTGGTGTTGGAATGGAATACTTGTATAATAGCTCAACAATGGTTTCAAATGATGCAAATTTCATCATTGTATCTGCAAAAAAACCAATTCAGTTAGTTCAACTTCATCAGTACAAAAAAACGCACAAACATTGCTTGTGAACAGGGTAAGGTACAAATTGCCAAGTAAAAACAGAGGAAATGCATGAAAGTTTGGCTTACATGGAATTTGTCGACCCCAGAGAGGAACAAGTCCTTTGTACAACCTACAAACATGTAAGATCATAAATTAACATCAATCAAACATTAATTCACACAAAAAGGAGAACTTCACCTATATAAATTTAAAAGTATATTTGTAGAGATATTCATATCATACCCGGCAGCACCTTCAGCCTTGAGAATCTTTGGAAACCCGTCAGAAAGGCCTCGAGCAAATCCAGGCTGAGTTTGGACACGAACTTTGACAGCCTCCATGGGGCAGAGAGCAACATCAGCAATCACTTCAGCAGATGCCGAACCGGCTAGATAAATGAGGGTCTTATACTTTGTGGCATACTCAGGCCCAGCAATATCAGAGTAGTACTTCCTGAAGAATTCATAAAAACCATATTTGCAAGCACCCTGAGCACTGTACCCAAGTAAGGTAGGCGCCCAACCCTTGAACAACCCTCTAACACCTTGCTCTTTTACCAAAATTCCAAACCCAGATGAGACGCTCTTGTATTTTGCTGGATCAATCTAAGCATTCATATTCATTAGCATTGCCTTTTGTTTTGTCCAATAAGAAGAAAGATTAGTATATACTACTAAAATATAAAATCACAACAATTATACTAAAGTTCTAGAAGCACTAAGGAATAAATTTTATAAAAAATAGCGTTTTCCAAACATTGAGGAGTCAACAACCAAACAAACCATTTTCAGATTCTTAAAGAAACTCTAGAATCCCAATAAACTTTCAATATTGCTACAAGTTGAAAAGTCAATAGAGTAATATAATTCCGAAACAATAAAAAAAATGATCAATGTACCAACCACCCAATTCCAAATACAGAGACCAAATCAAACAAGTTAGAATTACCAAAATTAAGAAAAAAAAATATCAGAATAATTAGAATGATCAAAACGAGAATTACAATAAACATCTTAAACTAAAGTCCGTCGTATGAGATGAATTATAGGGATAATTAGAGATTAAGTGAAAAATTCAGGTGTTGAAGGCACAATAAATCAAAAATGAATCCAGATTAGGCAAAAAGATAAAAGAAACGAAAAAAAAGTACAGAGAATGATCAGATATGAATATCAAGGAAGAAAGAATACCTGCATATTGCACTTGACAAGATCCATAGGCGTAACGGCGGTGTGAGTAAGGCCGCAGCTCAAAATTCCACCGGCCGTACACGCGGCGTAAAAAGCCGGTGAGTACATCTCCATCTTCTCCTTTGGGGCTTGTATGACAAACTTATTGGCAGTCGCCCCTGCTGCATCACTGACGAAGTTCGATGGTGATGAAGAAATGGACGGTGATCGACGCAACACATGATCATTATGATGATTGGCGTTTGACAAGGTGTCGAAACCAAAGTGTGGTTTTGTTGAGGAAGCAGAGGAATAGAGGAAGCTCGGAAGGAGAGACTGGCGAGACGTATGATCAGACAATATTTCCATTCTTCTTCTTTTGGGTTACAATTTTGGTCTTGGTTTTGAGAGATACCGGAGAGCAAAACGGAAAAATCGATTGTGGTGTTTTTCGAGAATGCCTAGAAAATGTAAAAATCAGTCGAAAATGTCTGCGTTCTAAAATGACTGTCCCTCTTTCTTGGCGCGCTTTTTATTCACCTTTGGCAACGAACACGATACTTCGCCCCCTCTTGACGGCTCTCGAGTCTTGTGTTTATTTAGTATTTTACGAATTCGACCGTTTGACTCTGACCTTCAAATTAGAAAATACCACTTTCAAAACAATATACATAAGCATAGAGGTAAGCATGGACGCATAATAATGCGTAATTAGGATTGCAGGTAGGGGTGACGGTGGGTCGGGTACCTACAATTTTTGAGGTATCCGAACCTGAAACCATAAACTTTCAAGATATCTGAATCCGTTAAATACCCGATTATTATTTTTTAAAATCTCTTCTCATATCCTATCCGATTAAAATTATCACTATATCCATTAATTACACGTACCCGATTTTTTATGTACCCATTATCATCACTTGTGAAATAATTGAATTTGAATTCTCTGTATTTGATATTTACAAGAGATGAATATATATTATATAATTAGTATGTTGACTATATGAGACAAATAGCCTTGATTAAGCCTAATATATTGCCTAATTATTAGGGGAATTAGCCGTTGGGATCACAATCAATTTCTTGATTGTGTTTTGGTCAACCTTGCTGTAATCAAAGTTAACACTCCCCCTCAAGTTGGAGCATGTAAATTAAAAATGCCCAACTTGGGAAGAAGAAATTGGAATTGATCACGACTAAGTGCCTTTGTAAATATATCTGCCAATTGTAGCTTGCTGGATAAGTGCGATGTTTGAATAGATTTAGCTTGTATGTGTGAACGGATGAAGTGGCAATCCAACTCGATGTGTTTTGTGCGCTCATGGAAGACCGGATTGGTTGCAATGTGAATGGCTGCTTGATTGTCACGGAATAATGTCATTGGTTGTTGATGAGAGATGCCAAGTGTTTGGAGCAAACTGCGAAGCCAAAGAAGTTCACTAATGGCGGCAGCCATGGCACGATATTCTGCTTCAGCGGAGGAGCGAGATACAGTTGTTTGTTTCTTTGTTTTCCAAGAGATGGGAGAGGAACCAAGCATGGTGATGTAACCAGTGGTGGAACGCCGAGTTTGAGGGCAACTTGCCCAATCTGAGTCACAAAAGCCAGTGAGGTGAGGAGAGCTCGAAGATGAGAAAAAAATGCCTTGACCAGGACAAGACTTCAGATAACGAAGAACACGCAAAGCTGCATCTAAGTGAGGTTGTCGAGGGTCATTCATGAACTGAGAAAGTATATGAACTGCATAAGAAATTTCAGGTCGAGTTATGGTTAAGATATATCAACCGCCCAACAAGGCGACGGTACTGCATAGGATCCTGAACAGGCGGACCGGTATCATGAGTAAGATTGTGCTTTTGTTCCATGGCAAATGCAAAAGGTTTAGCATCTGTCATGCCACATTCTTCAAGGATGTCGAGAATATATTTACGCTGACAAAGAAATATTCCAGAAGAGGAATGAGCAACTTCAATGCCCAAGAAGTATTTTAAGGGCCCAAGATCTTTGATGTGAAAACGAGAGTCCAAATGTTGTTTGAGTGATCTAATCCGTATTGAATCATCACCAGCAATAATTAAATCATCTACATAAATAAAAACAGCTAAAAAACTTGAACCAGTAGTTAGAGTAAATAAAGAATAATCAACATTTGATTGTATGAAGCCAAATTCAAGAAGAGCAGCGAAAAATTTTGCAAACCAATTTCGTGAGGCTTGTTTTAGCCCATAAAGAGATTTTCGAAGTCGACAAACGCGAGAATCATTTTTGTCACCATATCCAGGAGGCAGGGACATGTAAACTTCTTCATCAAGATCCCCATGTAGGAATGCATTGTTAACATCGAGCTGGTGAAGGTCCCAATTTTTAATGGCTGCTACGGCTAGTAGGCATTTTACAGTAACCAACTTCGCAACAGGGGCAAAGGTTTCGTTAAAATCCATACCTTCAATTTGATTGTAGCCTTTTGCAATAAGACGAGCTTTGTATCGCTGAATTGTTCCATCTGACTTGTATTTGATTTTGAAGATCCATTTGCATCCAATGGGTTTCTTACCGTGCGGTAAAGTTTCAAGTGTCCATGTGTTGTTGTTCTCAAGTGCTGCAAGTTCTTTTTACATGGCTTCTCTCCATTGTGAACTCTTAGCAGCCTGAGAAAAATATTTTGGCTCATCTCTTAAAGAGACGGCGGCTATGAAGGCTTTATGTGAGGAATGAAAATTATCATAAGAAATAAAATTAGATAATGAATAAAGAGTACCTGAAGATGCCTCATGGGTGAGCGAAGATGGAGAGTTGTCTACTTTTGAGTTATAACAAATACAGTCATTAAGACGTTTGGGTCGTATTATGGTGCGTTGGGGTCTGGTGGATGGCTGATTTGGTGGATTGGTGGGTGGATGCGGTTGTAGTCGTTGTTGTGGGGGGTGGGGTGGGATGGAGTCATAGGTTATGGATAAATCAATGTCATCTAAAGCAGGTAAAGGCACAACTATTTGATCATTAGTAGATGTACTAGTATTTTCAAAAGGAAATTGATTTTCATAAAAATGTACATATCTAGAAACAAATATCTTTTTAGTGGTTAAATCATACAAACGATAACCTTTTGTTCCGTTGGGGTAGCCAACAAAAATACACTTACGGGAGCGAGGTGAAAATTTATCATTGGGCTTTGGATTTTGTAAAGCATAACATAAACACCCAAAAACTTTTAAATGATCATAGGCAGGTAGTTTACTAAATAACATTTTAAAAGGTGTTTTTCCATCCAATGAAGGGGATGGTGTGTAGTTGATAAGGTAAACCGCTGTTAAAACACATTCACCCCAAAAGGAAAGAGGGAGATGAGCTTGAAATCGTAGAGCATGAGCCACATTCAAAATATGTCTGTGTTTTCGTTCAACCACTCCATTCTGTTGAGGTGTGTCAACACAAGACATTTTGTGTAGGATGTATGTGATGGTGTACGTGTCGCAACGTGCGGGTCCGGGGTCCGAACCCTGCCGCTAACGACTTGGGAAAAGGGAGTCGCCACTAATCAAATTCTAGGTGTGATTAGTCACCTGATTGACCTAGTTAGCTTAATGTGGTCCAAGGCTTGGCGAGGGACCCACTAAACCTATAGGTCCGGTCTTTGCAACCTAGTTCTAAGTCCGGAAGTCAATTACGTTTGGGGAAGGATTAGCACCCCCAAACGCCCGTCAAGTGACGGTACCTCTAATCTAATCAAGATCTAATATGGGTCTGAAATAAAATATTGCTTTGAACCTTTAATCCTATATTTTTTTGCTCTCTTTTTTGTGTTCAAGGATAATTAAACCTTTTATTACTCTTTGAAGACAAATATTAAAACGAAATTCGAACTTGTGCACTCGAGGGAAACAAAAGCGAACTTGCCTTTCGTCCGGAAAGGGCATTTTAAGAAAAAGCGAGTAAAACTAACGCCTTCCATCCGGGAAGGGTGTTTTAGAAAAAAGCAAGTAAAAATTAGTGTCTTCCGTCCGAGAAGGGCACTTTGGGGAAAAGTAGGTAAAAATAAGCGTCTTCCCTCCGGGAAGGGCATTTTTGGAAAATAGCAAGTAAAATAAGTGCCTTCCGTCCGGGAAGGGCATTTTGGGAAATAGCAGATGAAAACCAATGCCTTCCGCCCGGGAAGGGCATTTTGGGAAATGTAAAATTTGAGAGGATTAACCCCTATCTTTGATTTTTTCGAGTTTTTGTTCATTTGGGAATAAAATCTTCTATCTTCTCTATTTGAGTCTTAATTTCTCACTTTTTTATTTTACGCATTATTTATCTTAAAGTTCAATTAGCGAGCAAAAATATGTGCAATGCATGATCTGGTCTTTTTTAACTGATTGGTAAAGAGTCGTTTACTCGAATAATTTCAGAGGACCCTTCCCACGCATTATGTGGGTATCCGCAAAACTATCCGATCTCGGAGCAAACCCTGCGAGGTCGTGCCCGAGCACAGTTACCCAAAGTCCACCCGTCATAGCTAAAAGCGGCCTTTACCAGTCTTAATTATTTTGTGGCGTGTATGACAACATAAATATATGCAAATGATTCTCTAAATTAATCTAAAATTAAACTTAGTTTTCTAAGAAACTAAAGTTTATTAAATTGTTCAAAGTTAAACTAAATTCCTAAATTAATTTTAAATCTAGCATTTTTACTTCCTCTCTTTTTTTATCTTTTATTAATTTATTGAAAAGTAAATAAATTTTAGGGTTAAGCCTTTAATTGAAATAACCCTAAACGTTAAGGACTCAATTAAGCTACATACAAGGACTGGCTTGAACACGCTAAAAAGTTTTAGTCTTTATGTGAACGAAATAGAAAGTTATGGTGCCTTTTTACGCTAAATTACTACTTCGGGGATCTGATTGAACGGAAATCAGGGACTACATTGCATAATCTAACCAAATGAATAACCTACAGACCTAAAAAGTATTAACATAACACAAAAACATAATAAAAATTGATTTACTTCCGAAAATGGTAAAGGAAATAACAAATAAGTCTAACTATAAAAAGGGTTCATTTTTCTTATTTTTCAGAAAACTAAACTTACCTCAAACCCTAGTTTCCCCGCGCCGCCGCTGCCACCACCGCCCGGAAATCGCAGCGTCGTGCCGGATGACTCGCCATCGTCGGATGAAGCTGAAAATGGGCGGTTCGTCTCGTCTTGAGGTGCCGAAACCGGTTCCGGTGGTGGTTTCCAGAAAACAAGCCTCCAAAACGTCAAATCGGGTTCACCCGAAACTCCCAAACCTTCCCCAGATCCGGCGAATCTAGCCGTCAAACAACCCCGAGACTCCAACAAACCCTTCCTAAAGACTACCTGATGAAGATCCCTCAAACAATTTTGCAATACAAGACTCGATGTCTTTCGAATCCAATGAACCTAGGGAGAGAAAATGGGGTTAATGCCGAGAAGGGAGAAAGGGAGAAATCCCAGGACTACAGGTAAGCCCATTCTGTTTTCTATTTCTATTTTTTTTGTGTATTTTCTTTGTTCGAGTTTTTCTCTGTATTTTTTTGAATTTTTTCCCTACCCTGATGAACCCCAAAACGATGAACCCTAATTTTCTCCGAATGCCCTTTTTTAAAAAAAACTTCCGCCCCTTCCTTTTTCCTGAACCCTCTGGCTCAAAAATTCCCCCTCCTCTTTTCTTTTTACTGTTCCTGTATATATACTCCGAATGGCCAAAACCCATCCTCACCATTCCCTGCTTTTCTTCCCTATCTAACGGCTCGGATGGCTATCCAGCTTTGAGAGTTGAATTCCCTTTCTCTCCTTGCGAGGCTTTTTGAGAATCTATCTTGTCTCCTCTGTAATTCCCATTTGTAAGGAAACAACTACCCTTGATTTGTCTCTGTTGTATTCAATTTGAACCCGGTACAATTGTCGCTTGTCGGTGTTGCAGTGTACAGAAGGTATTCACGCAGTGTGGTGGTGCCTGCTTCCTTTTGTTTTGCTTCCCCTTTTTATTTTTTTCCAACCTTGTCTTTCTCTTGACTCACGTGGCTTGATGAGGCATGTATTGGGCTTTTATTTGAGTTGGCAGCTGAGGTGGCAAGTCCAGGCGACTCCCCTTGCTTTTTTTCTTTTTCATTTTGCTTGCTGTGATGGTGCATTTTTAAAACTACATGCTAGATGATAGAGCTTAGAAATGCATGCTTATCGCTTTTATTTTTTGGAATGCAAAAGATGGAAATTAAATGATGATATGTATGTAGACCTTGTTCTGGATTTTCTGTATGGGGTGCCATGAATTAATATGCTTAAATGATGAATGGGATGCTCTGAATGCAAATGCAGTAATCTGTTTTGGATTTTTCTTTGCTCATGGGTGTATACTACTAACTGTAAATGCCAGTGCCATGCACAAATAATGTAAATGACCTATGATGAAGTGGGCACTGATATAAAACTGTGATGGTGCAGGTGATGAAATGATGAATGTATGGATGCAAGCTTGTGCTTATGGATACCTCCCTTGCTTGATACAACCTTTAGAAACGCCCAATTACCTTGCTTGGGGACTGTCTATGCAACTAGAAGTGTGATTTGAAAACTGAGTATGAGAGCGCATGTGTTCGCTAATCCTGACTCTAAAAAAAAACCGCTTGATAGAGGAGAACTGCAGGCTAAAGATAACTAACATGTGTGCGTGTGCTTGTGATTGAGTGCCTTGCTAACTCTGTTTTTGTCCTTTTATTTTCATGCGGGGAATTGATTGCGTATAAG
>AWWV01008331.1:0-10026 GCA_001974805.1 Corchorus capsularis
ATGGTCTTCCCAGTAAGCAGGAGTATGAAGGATCAATATCCATCACTTGGAATAATAGGTAATGGAACTGAACCTATCTCAAAGGAATCTCAATCTCGCCAATAACACCCCTTTTAGTTCCATCAAAGGCACGCACAATCATATGGTTTGTCTGAATGTAAGTTTGTTCTACGGGGAGAGCCTACAGGGTATTCAAGGGCATAATGTTCAATGCGGAACCATTATCTATCAGCACACCTCCCATCCCCATGCCTTTGCATTTCACTGCGATGTGTAAAGCTCTAATCCCCCGCTTCCCTCCCTCTGGTATCTCATCATCAGAAAAAGTAATAAAACCATCTGCCGCAATGTTTCCGGCCAAATGATCCAGGTCATTAACTGATATGCTTTGTGGCACATAGGCTTGGCTCAAAGCTTTCATCAGAGCATTCCTATGAGCCTCGGAGTTCAAAAGCAAACTCAAGATAGAAATTCTAGCTGGGATCTTGTTCAGGGCATCAACCACACTATACTCACTGTACTTGATAATTTTCAAAAACTCCCGTTCCTCAAAATCTGAGACTGGCTTGGCCGCCACTGCTTCATTCTGAGCGCCGGATGTCTGCTCCTTTTCTCCAGTCACCTCTACTGGCGTATCTGTCTTTCCTTGCGCGGCCCAACTCATTTCCGGCGAGTAAATCCTCCCACTACGGGTCATCCCTCCGACCCCTGTGATGTTCGTTGAACTTCCTTCACCCTGAGATGTCGAATAACTGCACTCATATTTCTAGGGCACTCGACGGCTATTCTCGTAAGGGAATGGTTGGGGTGGTGTCAC
Organism: Corchorus capsularis; assembly: GCA_001974805.1. Taxonomy (NCBI): domain Eukaryota; kingdom Viridiplantae; phylum Streptophyta; class Magnoliopsida; order Malvales; family Malvaceae; genus Corchorus; species Corchorus capsularis. The sequence goes on from AWWV01008331.1 coordinate 818, forward strand.
AACCAAAGATGCCACTGATGACTGCTGTAAATGCGGTGGAAGTACTGTCGGTGGTTTGGGAATGAAGGGGTGTGGTGGTTGGACTGCTGGTGACGCTGGAATGAACGGTTGAATTTTTGGTGGACTGGGAACAAAAGGTTGGTCTGATCTTTGATGACCACATTTGTTTCCCTTTCTACTTTCTCAACATAGAACTCTATTCAGTGTTCATCCATTAACCTCTGTACTATCTCCATAAACTTTGGGCACTGACGGATCCCATGCACCAGACCATGGTAAGGACAAACTTCCTCGGCATCCCCCTCTCTGTATTCTCCCTTCTCAATCATCTCTGTTTTTGCTAGGGCTCTGAACACTGCACTGAAAGGTGTAATGACTTCGGAAACCCTCTTTTTCACCATTTATCCACTCTCAACCATGGTTACTTGGGCTCCTTGATTCTGAGCTTGAGTCTTTGGAGCGGCATTTCCGAAACTCAACTTTCCACTCCTAACTAGCTCCTGAACGGCATATTTCAATCTTATGCAGTTTTCCGTTGTGTGCCCTTCAGTTCCAGAATGGAAATCACAATGCGCACTGGCGTTGTACCACCTAGGGCGACGGTTTAACGGCAGTGGCTGGGAAAATGGCACCCTCTCCAATAACCCTTGTTGCAGCAACTGAGGTAATAGCTCAGTGTAGGTATAAGGAATCGGGTCTATGGGGACCCTTTCTTTAACTGGGTCATTGGTCCCTGATGTAATGGCTTGGGTAACCGGTTGTAAGGGTTGTGAAGTTGTAGGGCTAGGATTAGAAGGTCTAGGTTGGAATGGCGTCCCACCTGCTGCATTTATGCCGTTGGGGTATTGGTAGGGATAGGGGTTTTGTTGAGGAGGGGCATAGTATCCATAAGGCTGATAAGAATAGTTGTACCCAAAGCTTCGAGGGTAATACTGCTGCCCCTGGTTCCTAGGTCTGAAATTACTCTGGCCAACTTCATGCACTTCCACTTCCTTTTTCTTCTGATATGTAGAGCCCTTCTTTTCAGCATCTCCAAAGACCCCATTTCTAAGTCCTGCTTCATAAGCCTCCCCTGTCACAATCAACCTGGTGAAAGAGTCAGTCGCTGCTTGGTACAGTTCTCGATAATACTCTTTTGGCAGCGTCTGTAGCAATTTGGAGCCTATTTCTGAATCTTTCATATGGGGGTCTACTTCCAAGGCCATGTCTTTGAAGCGCTGCCCATACTCCTTGATAGTTTCACCCGGCTTCCTCTTCATGCTCAACAGTGTTTCCCGGGAAGGAGCTAACTCGTCAATGTACTTGTACTGTACTATAAAAGCATTAGCCATGTCATTCCACGTCTTGATTTGGCTAGAATCCAACCACTTAAAAGATGAACCCGTGAGGCTCCTATGAAAGTAATGCATGAGCATATCATCTGAACTGTAAGGTTGCATTTGGCGCACATATGTGTTGACATGGTCTTTAGGGGACCTAGTACCATCAAACTTTTCAAAATCCGGGACTTTGAACTTATGCGGCAACATTAAATCCGTAACTAGGGACACCTTATCCACTCCCTTGAAATACGCCTGGTTGCCACTTAATCCTTTGAGCTTCTCTTCCATTCGGTTCCACAGTTGCTGAGTAGATTCTTCAATTATCTTTCTAGGGTCATCTTCAGCTTTCACCCCTGTAAACATCGTAGGAACTCCTTCAAATCCACCCATATGCTCCGTGTTTGCCCCTTGAGAAGACGGGATGATCGTAGGTGGGGGCGGCTCAAAAGCTGTCGATGGCATGTTAAGGTGCACATTCTGGCCTGGAGGGATAGGCAATTTGATCTGGCTTGTTGAAGGGCTCGGTAAATTGACTTGAACCGTGCTTCCAATTACCCCCGCAGATGGTACATTCCCCGTTTCAGTAGTCTGCCCTTGGCCATTTGCTGTGCCTGAGCTCCCTGGTATTATATTGGACATTGCAGCCATCATTTCCATCATGCGCTCGATCTTGGCGTTTGTTGCTTCCTCCCTGCGCCTTGTTTCTTCATCTCGACGCGCCATCTCCTCTCTTAACTGCTGAATTTCTCGTGCTTGATCCTCCATTCTCTTGGTATTAGATCTGGTATTGTATTGCTGAGTTCTCTGATATAGTTTTCTGGGTGGAGCTATCTTTTAACACCTCTTCCTGATTTGAAACCAACCATTAGGATCTATTCTTATTACTAGCATTATTATTATTCTCTAATTAAAGATGGATAGATGCCCTAAAAGGAAGAGCTTACGAGATCCCCCACCATCGTGGTGGAGTCCATAATTCCTCGCTTTTATATCCAGAACTATGACTTTGTGCATTCACATAAGTCGTAGTGTCCTTCGCGCTGGCATTTATGCAAAGTGTATGCATGAGTGAATGAATGAATGACCTAAAAAAGGAATGTTATAAAGATTCTCCACCATTGTGGTAGCACTTAATAACTCCGATTTTGTGCATTCACATAAATCAAGATATCCTTTTAAATATGCATAAATATCTATCATTATAAATAAACATGTAAGAACTAGTCACATAATGACGAAAACCGAGAAATTGAATTAGCTTAAAACAAGGTTAAAAACACCGCATCATTCGAATTACATCATTCAAATTTTGATTACATCACCAAATATTTGCCTGTTCAATACATCATCAAAAAACTACTTATCAACTAATCCAATCTGAGCTCATCACAATCTTCATTAAGGGATATGTTCTGGTAAGCTTTAATAAAAACCCCATACAGATGGATCACCCTCTCCAAACAGTCACGGACCTGTTGTCCCTCTGGTCCCCTGGGCATTGCCTGATTGCAGACCCTCTGAACTTGGCTTCTGATCTCCTTAGTTTTTGCCACTCCAGCACAGATATGCGCTTGCAGTTCCAACAGTTGGTCGATGCGGATGTGGTAGGCACTTTCCCATTTGAAAAGTCTCCATTGGATGAAAAACCATGCAGACCTCAATTCTTCAACTTTAGCCTCGTACTGCAAGTATTCCTCCTCGAGATCGTCAAAGTTATTCTTACGTGTCTCTGCCAAATCTCCCAAGCGAATAATTTCGGCGTTCAAATCCTGAATCTGAGCTTCATGAGCGGCATTCCACAACACAAGCTGTACTTCTTGCTCCGCTGTTTTGCCCTTTTCTACCTCCAACTCAGCTGTCAATGTGGCAATCCTCTTGTTGGCGTTAATAAGCTCCACTTCCTTTTCCCTGAGGGCTCTGATCTCTTCATCCTGTCGTCTGACTAGGGAAGCCAAGTTGTTGCTAAAGTCCCTTTCTTCCTCCAACTCTCGCCTGATACTCTAACAATCACCCTCTACTTGTGTCTTCTCTCATTGGAATGCAATGTATGCGGGACTTCGAGTAACTGCTACAGCTTTCTTTCCCTTTAGATCCTTTACCTCATCCCTGAGTGCATCAATGGATTGGCCAAATTTCTTGTTCTGACTTGCACAGAATTCTGCTTTCCCTTTCTCTTCCTGATAACCCTGCTCCAACTCCTCCTTCTTTTTTACTAGTTTATCCATCTAAATCTGCTGGTTCTCAGCTACTTCTTTTAGCTGCGCTTTCTCTTTCTCCCACTTGGCTTTCTTTGACTTGAATTTTTCTTCCAATTCCCTAAGCACAGCCCCCTCACGAAGACGCTTGCTTTCAATCTTTAACTTAGTGAGCTCATCTTCACTGTTTGCCCCCAGTCTAACTCTTGGGTTCTTTGCCGGAGGCGGGGCTAGATTCTTGACTGTTTCCTTGTGCCATATAACATATTCTAGGGACAGGGTTGTCTTATAAGGCGAGTCAATCACATACTCCCATTGCGAATCCTTCCACTTGAGTGCCTTAGCCCTGGCTGCATCTACCTCCAACTGTCCCTTATGTTCAATGTCAATACTGCACAAACCCTCCATGTCGGGAATGAACTGCCCTACTCCAAACTGTCCAAGTGCCAGAGAAGTCGAGTAAGTGGTGGTCCCCCATGGTCCCATCAGTAGCATGAATGATTCTCCCCCACTTTTATGCACCGGGGTCTTACTCCTCATCCACCGTGCCCTCCACACAATGTTGCCGTGTACACACTCTCTGAACCAATCTATCCACTACTACACTGTCTTCTTAACCCATGCAATATTCTTAAACTCTTTAATGGGGTCACTGTCTCGGAACTGGATGGACATCTTAGTTGTGTCAATCAAGGGCAAGTGTGTCTTCATCTATATTGTCAACATGGTCGCACAACCGATGAACCTTCCCTTTCCAGTCCTCCTACAGTGGTTCAAAGATCGGATAGTCTCTGCCACCATCGCTGGTTAGATGTCGAACCCGTGCTTTGCCTGATCCTGTATGTCGATCATCAACTCATCCACATGCGACAGCGCCTTTGGGAAAATGATCAAACCATAGATCAAAAGCGCCAATAGCTGAGATCCCTTCTCCTCATCCTCCAAGTGCTCCTCGGCTTTCTGAGTCAAATAACTTTCCTTAAAAGCCTTAACTTCTTTGCTCACAGCTGTAAGTTCACCTACCCACTCGCTTGCCTTGTCACCAGTCATACCAGAAATGTGCTTGCTGACTTGAGAGCGTAGTCTCCTCCAATAAATTTTGTCATCAGGCTTCCTGAATGGAAACTTGTCGGATGGAAAAAACATGGAGCGATATTCTTCAACTGTAGGCACCATATCCACTTCATTGAAGACAAAGCAGCGACGGGTAAAATCCCAGAAATGTATCATAGCCTTTAACAGTGGATGATCGACCTCAGTATCGACTAAAGATCCAATAAGCACATACTTCTGTTTGAACTGTTCCTTGTATGGGAATCTCGCCCATAAGCTCTTCAACTTATCAAGGTTGCTCTGACTGGTATCAAAATGAGTCACAGGTGGGAATTCAGTGTTGTAGTCTAACAAAGTCACAATCCCGTTATTCTGCTGTTCTACCCCACTTTCTGACAGGCTGTCAACTGCCTCTGCTGCACTCGTGCTTCCTTCTACTAGCTGATGTGTGGGTCCCACCCTGTTTGGTACACCCTTTTTCTTGGTTTTTGCCATTATGTGACAACCTAATGTAATGAATGCATGGAACAAGATAGAAAGGAAAATAAAACAACAAAAGAAAGTAAGTTAGTAGAGGAATATGAGTGTATAAATAACAGTGCTGATATATAAAAGTTGAAAATTGATGCCCCCTTTTTTTTTGAATGAAAAGGTTTTCCTTGCACAAAAATTTGGACGCAACGGTCCTCCCGGGGCAGGTGGTTTATGTATTAAGAGTAAGAAGCCTACCCTCTCTACGGTTCTTTTTTCTTTTTGAGCAAAATCAGATAAGGGTAAAGGGGTGTCCCTTATGTGTACCATCACTATATGCTTGGTTTAGTCCGCTCAAACCTAAAGGGAACCCAATTCGATACTACCATCACCCATCAAATTGAGTAGGTAGGATCTCCTTGGGTGGAGGTTTTTCAGCACAACCTGTACGGGGACCTGGTTGGTCCCACGAAGGCTTGCTTATTATACCTCCAAAATCTAATAAGGGTGGCAAAAATGCAAATGGAAGGTGCAATCTAAGTGAGGTGTGTGAAGGAACAACCTACCATTACCACATACCATACCAAATGCCCAATTATTAAATTTTAAAGCTGATGCATCACAAACATGAAAACACGGTTAAGCATGAGTAAGAATAAGCAACAAAAGATGCAAAACACAAAAGAAAAGGCAAAGCAATCAGTTTATTAAACCCTAGATCTTGTTTAGACTAAGTGAGGCCTGACTCTCTTGATGTCCCCAGCGGAGTCGCCAAGCTGTCGCAATGTGCGGGTCCGGGATCCGAACCCTGCCACTAACGACTTGGGAAAAGGGAGTCGCCACTAATCAAATTCTAGGTGTAATTAGTCACCTGATTGACCTAGTTAGCTTAATGTGGTCCAAGGCTTGGCGAGGGACCCACTAAACCTATAGGTCCGGTCTTTGCAACCTAGTTCTAAGTCCGGAAGTCAATTACGTTTGGGGAAGGATTAGCACCCCCAAACGCCCGTCAAGTGACGGTACCTCTAATCTAATCAAGCTCTAATATGGGTCTGAAATAAAATATTGCTTTGAACCTTTAATCCTATATTTTTTTGCTCTCTTTTTTGTGTTCAAGGATAATTAAACCTTTTATTACTCTTTGAAGACAAATATTAAAACGAAATTCGAACTTGTGCACTCGAGGGAAACAAAAGCGAACTTGTCTTTCGTCCGGAAAGGGCATTTTAAGAAAAAGCGAGTAAAACTAACGCCTTCCATCCGGGAAGGGTGTTTTAGAAAAAAGCAAGTAAAAATTAGTGCCTTCCGTCCGGGAAGGGCACTTTGGGGAAAAGTAGGTAAAAAAAAAGCGTCTTCCCTCCGGGAAGGGCATTTTTGGAAAATAGCAAGTAAAATAAGTGCCTTCCGTCCGGGAAGAGCATTTTGGGAAATAGCAGATGAAAACCAATGCCTTCCGCCCGGGAAGGCCATTTTGGGAAATGTAAAATTTGAGAGGATTAACCCCTATCTTTGATTTTTTCGAGTTTTTGTTCATTTGGGAATAAAATCTTCTATCTTCTCTATTTGAGACTTAATTTCTCACTTTTTTATTTTACGCTTTATTTATCTTAAAGTTCAATTAGCGAGCAAAAATATGTGCAATGCAAGATCTGGTTTTTTTTAACTGATTGGTAAAAGGTCGTTTACTCGAATAATTTCAGAGGACCCTTCCCACGCATTATGGGGGTATCCGCAAAACTATCTGATCTCGGAGCAAACCCTGGGAGGTCGTGCCCGAGCACAGTTACCCAAAGTCCACCCGTCATAGCTAAAAACGGCCTTTACCAGTCTTAATTATTTTGTGGCGTGTATGACAACATAAATATATGCAAATGATTCTCTAAATTAATCTAAAATTAAACTTAATTTTCTAAGAAACTAAAGTTTATTAAATTGTTCAAAGTTAAACTAAATTCCTAAATTAATTTTAAATCTAGCATTTTTACTTCCTCTCTTTTTTTATCTTTTATTAATTTATTGAAAAGTAAATAAATTTTAGGGTTAAGCCTTTAATTGAAATAACCCTAAATGTTAAGGACTCAATTAAGCTACATACAAGGACTGGCTTGAACACGGAAATCAGGGACTACATTGCATAATCTAACCAAATGAATAACCTACAGACCTAAAAAGTATTAACATAACACAAAAACATAATAAAGATTGATTTAATTCCGAAAATGGTAATGGAAATAACAAATAAGTCTAACTATAAAAAGTGTTCATTTTTCTTATTTTTCAGAAAACTAAATTTACCTCAAACCCTAGTTTCCCCGCGCCGCCGCTGCCACCACCGCCCGGAAATCGCAGCGCCGTGCCGGAGGACTCGCCGTCGTCGGATGAAGCTGAAAATGGGCGGTTCATCTCGTCTTGAGGTGCCGAAACCGGTTCCGGTGGAGGTTTCTAGAAAACAAGCCTCCAAAACGTCAAATCGGGTTCACCGGAAACTCCCAAACCTTCCTCAGATCCGGCGAATCTAGCCGTCAAACAACCCGCGAGACTCCAACAAACCCTTCCTAAAGACTACCTGATGAAGATCCCTCAAACAATTTCGCAATACAAGACTCGATGGGAATCCAATGAACCTAGGGAGAGAAAATGGGGTTAATGCCGAGAAGGGAGAAAGGGAGAAATCCCAGGACTACAGGTAAGCCCATTCTGTTTTCTATTTCTATTTTTTTTTTTTTTGTATTTTCTTTGTTCGAGTTTTTCTCTGTATTTTTTTGAATTTTTTTCCTACCCTGATGAACCCCAAAACGATGAACCCTAATTTTCTCCGAATGCCCTTTTTAAAAAAAAAAAAAAAAACTTTCGCCCCTTCCTTTTTCCTGAACCCTCTAGCTCAAAAATTCCCCCCCCCCTCCTCTTTTCTTTTTACTGTTCCTGTATATATACTCTGAATGGCCAAAACCCATCCTCACCATTCCCTGCTTTTCTTCCCTATCTAACGGCTCGGATGGCTATCCAGCTTTGAAAGTTGAATTCCCTTTCTCTCCTTGCGAGGCTTTTTGAGAATCTATCTTGTCTCCTCTGTAATTCCCATTTGTAGTGAAACAATTACCCTTGATTTGTCTCTGTTGTATTCAATTTGAACCCGGTATAATTGTCGGTTGTCGGTGTTGCAGTGTACAGAAGGTATTCACGCAGTGTGGTGGTGCCTGCTTCCTTTTGTTTTGCTTCCCCTTTTTTATTTTTTTCCAACCTTGTCTTTCTCTTGACTCACGTGGCTTGATGAGGCATATACTGGGCTTTTATTTGAGTTGGCAGTTGAGGTGGCAAGTCCAGGCGACTCCCTTTGCTTTTTTTCTTTTTCATTTTGCTTGCTGTGATGGTGCATTTTTAAAACTACATGCTAGATGATAGAGCTTAGAAATGCATGCTTATCTCTTTTATTTTTTGGAATGCAAAAGATGGAAATTAAATGATGATATGTATGTAGACCTTGTTCTGGATTTTCTGTATGGGGTGCCATGAATTAATATGCTTAAATGATGAATGGGATGCTCTGAATGCAAATGCAGTAATCTGTTTTGGATTTTTCTTTGCTCATGGGTGTATACTACTAACTGTAAATGCCAGTGCCATGCACAAATAATGTAAATGACCTATGATGAAGTGGGCACTGATATAAAACTGTGATGGTGCAGGTGATGAAATGATGAATGTATGGATGCAAGCTTGTGCTTATGGATACCTCCCTTGCTTGATACAACCTTTAGAAACGCCCACTTACCTTGCTTGGGGACTGTCTATGCAACTAGAAGTGTGATTTGAAAACTGAGTATGAGAGCGCATGTGTTCGCTAATCCTGACCCTAAAAAAAAACCGCTTGATAGAGGAGAACTGCAGGCTAAAGATAACTAACATGTGTGCGTGTGCTTGTGATTGAGTGCTGTTGACACTCTAATTTCGCTTCTTTTCTTTTAATGCAATTGAGTGGCGTATAAATTGCCATAAGGAGATTCAGGGGCACATTGATCATTTTGCACTAGGGGGCGCTTTAGTCATTTTTAATTCAGTACTAACTTAAATCGGCATGTTCTTTCTAGCAGGTAAATTTAGGCATATTACATTGCATGACAGGATCAAAATAAGGAAAAAGAAGAAAGAAAAGAAGATTTTGCTTTAA
>AWWV01008333.1:0-33971 GCA_001974805.1 Corchorus capsularis
AATTTTTAAAAAAATAATTTAAATTATGATTTTTATGATAATTATTATTAATTAGGATCAATATAAGGTTTATGATAATTATTATTGAAGATTGGCTTGAAAATTTGAGATTTTTAATTTGAAGGTTTTAGAGGAAAATGAAGCAAAGGGCAAAAGTGTCAAAGGGGCGGTATTTAGCAATCCCCTATATTTATTGTCTACCTGTATGCGTAGCGCGGGTTGATTTATGGTGTTTTGAACTTTTTGTTGATATTTTGTTAAAATTTGAGCTTCTTTTCGTTTTTTTCCCTAAGTAGTTGCTTTATTGACTTGTTCATTAATTAAGGAGGTAGTATTTCATGGTATCCGACTAGGGATGTCAAAACCCGCCTTGTCCCGTCAATCCCGTCGTGCCCTGCCCATTTTTTTTTTTTGGGTAAGACGGTTGTGGTATATGTTAATCTCTGCCCCATCCTGCCCCATATATATTTATAATAATATTTTTAAATTTATTTTTATATATTTTATAGATGTTTAAGTGATTAAATAATTAATTTTGAAATTTTAATTTACTTAATTATTGAAATTACTTTCTTATTATTATCAATTATAAAAACTAATAATATAAATGTGTAATAAGTGATATTTTTTTTTATTAGAACAGAAACTTTCATTACTAAAAGAAACCAGAGATTACAAGACGCCGAAAGGAATACTCCCGCATCACACACCATCCAGCTCTAACTTGACTAGATTATGTGCTAATACATTAGCTTCTCTATTAACAAACTCAAAAGAACAAAAATCGAATAAGGTAGCTAGATCTCTAATTTCATCAATCAATACACCTCCTTCTCAGTACACCGAATCACACTTATTAATCTCAGTGATTGCTATTAGCGAATCACTCTCAAAAATACAACATTGTAAGCAGTGGCGGATCCAGAAATTTTTTTCAGGGTAGGCACAATATATTCTATGCATAAACTTAAAAATGAACTTTTGTTTCTAATAGTTTAGTGATTATGGTTTATGTGCATTTTTGACGAGCTAATCAATTGAGGGTGGACATCTAGGACCAAATAAGGGTAGACACCATGTAAAATTACATACAAAATATTAAGAAATGGGCATTTTGACAAGTTAATCAATTGAGGGTGGGCATCTAAACCAATTCAGGGTGGGAACCATGTAAAATTACACACAAAAAATTAAGAAAATTGAAGGTTGAAGGTGGGCACATGCCCACCCTAAATTACACATACATCCGCCCCTGATTGTAAGCCATTTTCAAGAGCTAATTCAAGCCAAAGAGTATCGCATGCACCTCTGCATACAAAGAATTAGCAACAAAACCTATACTCTTTGACCCGCTAAACAACCTCACCAACATGATTCCTAATCACAACACCCAAACTAGTTTCAGAAGTGGTGTTACAAAATGAAGCATCAGTATTCAATTTCAAAGTCCCCCTAGACGGAGGAACATAATTTATTATATTAAAATTTAATTAAACACATTTTATTTAAAAAGATATATTTAATGGGACGGGGCGGGGCGAGGCAAATAACCGCAAGACAATTTGTTGGTGGGGTGGAGGCGGAGGAGGCAATCCCCACCTCCTCCTGCCCCATTGCCATCCCTATATCCGATTGTGTATAAATATTCTGGCAAAAAAAAAAAAGACGGTGTATGAATACGGTTATGCAGTATTGAAGTTTAAAAATTAATCAAGTTAAAATCAATGTTTATTGTTTAGGATATTATTATCTTTACTAATTGTTTCATTAAATCTTTAAGCATGCATTTACAGATTCAAGCAAATCTACCCAGAGAATGAAACAGCTATTTTAAAATAGCTTATCAATCTTTCGTTGAATTCCTTAGCCTATCTATATCTTTGTTAAACTCAGCCATTTTTCAACTGATAGTATTAGTAGTAGTTAAAAACTTAAAATTAGTCGAAACATATATGGAAAATATGGGTAATTAAAAAGCCAAAAAGGAAAAGGGGAAAAAGGCGGGCGGGTCCCCTCCTTGCAAATGACCGAATGATTCAGATATTTTGAGTTTCGGACACGAGGTTAGACGGTGAATATTCGCCCATCAGTGGCGGGATTCTTCTTTCTTGTTTGAATTGGATTTCTTTCCAAAAAAATAAACATATACTTACATATTCTCTCTGTTCGAAGAACAAACGCAAAAATGCAAAATTTCGCCGTTGCCGGGGATCGAACCCGGGTCACCCGCGTGACAGGCGGGAATACTCACCACTATACTACGACTTCTTGATGGTTTTTTCGATATAGATCATTTTGTTATTAAGACACAATTATGAACTTGGGTGGGTACCTATTTCATGGATCATGATGATTTCTTTATTTGTTTTGCATGGATTCAGTTTTCATCTCTGAATACAAGCTGTCTACTGTATTGGGTAATGTCGTAATAATAATCTAAGGCTAGAAATTTTAATAAGTAATTCCCAGCTATTGTCCAATTATTAAGCTTTCTTTTTGTTATTGGTAAAAAAAAGAGCAAATCAACTTAGCTGTATATTGAATGATTGATGTTTATTTGTACTTTAAGGTAGCAAGAAATAAGGGAACTCGTCATGGCATACATGGTAATCTTAAATAAAGCAATTATTAACGGTAATCAATTTTCTTGAGTAAAAATTTGGAAAGCAATTAGCAATGAACATAAGCCAATGTTTCTCCCCCAATCTTGCAATTTAATTTAGCGTAGTGATGAATTAATGGCCTAAGAAATAAATGCCCTAATCTTCTTTTTTTTTTTGGCCGGTAAAAGAAGTATTTGTATTAATGATAAAACTGATTTCAAGGATTATCAGTCCAATGTTGCCCTAATCTTCTTTAATTACTCCTGATTTTACGTCGTGTTTTAGACAATGTTGAGCTTGACCTTGACATGTGCTACTTCATCTCAAAATTTTGACATGAATCCCACCGATCCGTGCCCGGCGGGAGTCCTTAGTCTTGCATCAATTGCGAAATGACTCGGCATTGTTATTTCAATACGCAACCTTTTGCTTTCATTTGTTCAAATTATACTATATAATTATATTAATAATTAATAGTACTATAGTAAAATAGAATTAAGATTCCATGCGTTTACTCTACGATCTCAGTTGAAGGTGTAATTCCTATGCATACAGCTAAATAGAATTAGAAGAAGATTAATAAAGCTCGGTGCAAATGGCAAGTGACTTGTGTCCTAAAAGGATTTGTTCACCCCCGAACCTTCTACAAATAGCCAAATAAGCCTATAAACTTCAATGTTGATCAGTTACATTCTTGAACTCTCAAATTTGGCTAGATAAGTCATTCTGTGAGAAAAAGCCATGTCAACATGCTATGTGGCTTGAAAATGCCACGTCAGCTTATGATAAATTTGCTGAAAAAGAAAAAAAATTAAAAAAAATTCTGAAGTCTTTTTTACAAATTTATTTCATGCCACCAATTATTTATTTTTTTAAAACTTTTTTTCTTTTTAGAAGATTAAGACATGAAATTTTCAGGCTACGTGGCATGCTGACGTGATTTTTTCCTAATGATAGAAGAACTTATCTAACCAAAATCAAGTTTTTAGGGGCTCAATTAGACAAAATTAAAGTTTAGATTCTTTTTGACTTTTTGACATAGTTCAGGACAGGAGCCTATGTTTTCCATAAATCCATTGTGATGAGATTTTCGTTATACCCATTTTAGTTACAAATTTGTAAAATTTAACCTAATTCAAAATATGTTCTATAATGTATATGGATTTATATATATAAATCCATTGTGATGAGATTTATATATAATACACCACTAGTGGAGTTTTGAGCAGACTACACATGCGGGGATTAAGGGTTAACATGTGTCCTTTAGAGAATAATTTTGAAATTTAAAAACAAAACTAATTCTGAAAATGGATACATGTCAGCTCCTCATCCCGCTTAGAGAGTCCAAAAGTTACACCGTAGGAGTATCAAACAATTATCTAATTTGTATATCATTCCAATTTTACAATAAATAAGTGTAATTGTGCCAAGTATTTGATCATCATATGATAACTTCTTCAAATCAATTCCATGAGAACGTCTTATGGATCAAGTATTCAAGTTAGTAAGATCGATGATCATACTTTAAAAAAAAAAAAAATCCTTCTATGTGATCATAAAATCAACAAGGGTGAACACTCTACCACGTGGCATGAAATCAAGCTTGCTTCGTGGTCTAGACTCTAGAGGCTCCAATTTTCACCTTTACCGTTACCGTTACCGTTACCGTTACCGTTACCGTTACCGCTCTCAGCTAAAACATTCTGTGTCGACGAAGAGTCAAAGACACTTCGCCGTCGAGGCCGAAATTTGGGACGCCACGCGCTGCCAACTCAGTTTAACACGTTGTCATTGGGTCCCTCCATTTTCACTTTCAATTCTCTCCCGCGAAACCCGTATTAACCCCTGATACGGCGTCGTCTAGCTCAATCCTCTACTCTTCCTCTCCCCGTAAATTCAACATTTTTTTCAACCCCTCTTCTCTCTCTCTCCTCCGTCTCTTTCGAGACGAGACCAAATCCCCCCGATTCTCACCCCCCAAATATAGCTTCCCTGAATCAAGAAAGAAAAATTAGTACATAAGTTAGAAAATACAGTAAGTATAAGTAAAGAGATGGATCGGAGGAGGACAGGTAGTCCGGTGTACGGACGGCAGTGGAGCGGGGGATCCAGCAATTCAGGCTCGTCGTCTCCGGCTCATCCTCAGTCGCGGTTGCAGCCGGGTGCTGCCGGTGGCATGTCTACCATCAAGCGAACACAAAACGTCGCCGCGAAAGCAGCTGCTCAACGGCTCGCTCAAGTCATGGCTTCGCAGACCCCCGATGATGACGAGGAAGACGACGATCTAGGATTCCGGTTCGGCGGTCCTCCCGTACCTACTAGCTTCTCCAATAACAGTTTAAATCACAATACTTTGCCTTCGATCTCAGTCACTCGGCCTCATAGATCTCCCTCCCCTGCGGTAAGAACTTTAAATTGAAGTATAATTACTGATATTTTTCGTTTTTATGCTTTACTTTGTCTGTTTTGTGGATTTGAACTGTTGATCTGATTTCAAGTTTTTGGTAATTTTGAATAGTTAGGTCGGAATTTTGTAGACCATGCGCCTTCTGTGCGGTCCACGTCAGCAGGGAGGCCGGCAATGTCGATGCGGTCAACCACACCAACAACTTTGATGCCGCCGAGTAGAAATTCAGTTCGGACACCAGTTACCATACCTCCAATTGATCCTCCAAATAGAAGCAGAGATAAAAGGTTAGTGTTGATGAAATTTTTTATGTATAATAATTTATACTATATGCCTAATCTAAAAATGTTAGTAGTAGTAAATTGTACTTGATGTTCTTGTAAATATCCTTGCATTTGATTGCGCGTATATTCTTTCAACTGCTATGCTTCTATTACTTTTACGTTTTTGTTTTTTAATCGTGATGTCCTTTTATTCTAATTTTAGCTAATTGCATAAGTGGCATGTGCTAACATAATTTGGCGTAGTTACTAGTTACTCAGAAAACAGAACAACGTTGGTTTTTAACAGTGGCACAGCATCTGAAGTAATAAGTAGAGTAAAACTAAGATGATACGAGTATTGGGATGGATGTAAACTTTAAATTAAATTCAATATTTAAAATAATTACTAAGATAGCATCTGATTAATAGTTACTGAGGTTAAAAAGAGACCAGCACAGCCAACTGCTTACTGCATTGGTACAGATGCTAAAACTTCATATCAGCCTGTTGCAATCATGTATTTATTTACATTTTCAGCAGTATTAGGAGCATTCTGCTCCTGTATATTCTATTAATATATCTTTGAACAATACGGCTAATGCTATATATCTTCTACCGCTGCGCATATAGGTTTTCATGCTGTTATTATGTTGGGTCAGACCATTAGGACATTAGTCATTTGTTTTATCTCAAAGGTGTTTGCGAAGGATGATACTCATTGAATATCTAGAGTAGAACCGGTCTAACTCTTTTAAAAAGAACATACTAGTGCTACTTCACTGTAATGCCAAATTAATTATGTAATGTTCTTATATGCATTACATCTAAATTTTTTGCTGCTATTGTTGCTGATACTCATTATTCGGATATCTAAACATCATCACCATCCCTAAAAGGAAAAAAAAGGTTCTTATAGGTCATAGTTTTTCCTGATGTAGTTGGTTGAAATAATTCATTGTTCCAAACCCTTAAGTCTTACTGAAATCCCAGTGGAACATCTTGGGATGTTTTAGCTTCCTCTTTTTATTTATGACCAAACTCTTCTCCCTTTTGGAAAAATTGTCTCCTTGATTATATGCTGTTTCCCACATATAATTATTCATTTCTCTTGGTGATTATCTAATTTACTTGTTTATCCACATTTATTGTGCCCAATTTTTTTTTTCATTATATTTGAATTCAAAAACCAATGTAAAATGCTACTTTCTTCATACTCTCAGCTCTCAAGTTTTCATTAAATCACTAAATGCCAATTTCTAACTTTGGATTTTCTTACTGTATTTGCATGATTATACATGCTCTTTTGTCTTTTCTCAATGTATGTGAAGTAATGTTAGATTTACATGCCTGTTTTTGAAATTCTCTTACAGTTGTGATATGAGTGATAAAAAAAATTTAACCTTTTGTAAGAAAATGTTTTTAAGCAGTTGAGTCATGTTACTGGAAAGTTTTGCAGGTTCACAGCTGATGTAGTACAAATTAAACCAAAAGACCCAGGAGATCAGCGTGAAGCTTCTGCACTACGTGATGAAGTAAGTCATTTGCATTTATATATTAACGTTAAAAAGGTCCTATAAGCTGCATAATTTAAACTGTAATCATGCATGTGAGTGGACACCATCCTTTTTCTATATGTTTCATTTAAACTTGAGATTTTATTCTTGAAGCAGTTCGTTTCAAGCTAATGTATGATGTGTTGCAGCTTGATATGCTACAAGAAGAGAATGAAAATCTACTTGACAAGGTGTGCTATCCCAGCCCAAAGAATTAAAAAATTAGTTTTTATGGTTGTGTTTGCCATGACTTGAAGCATTTATGCCTGTGTATGATGTTCAGCTTCGTTCTGCTGAAGAAAGCCGTGAGGAAGCGGAAGCGAGAGCTAGGGAGCTTGAGAAACAGGTCAGTTAGCTTCCTTTTCCCTGCTTCAAAGTCAATGGCTTAACCATAGAAGTGTAGCATAATCTAGTTGTTTCATCAGATATTTCTAATGATGAAATATGGCTTTGACAAAAATGCATAATTTTTCATTTGGGTGAACTTATGAGATTTCAATATGATGAAGCCATGTTCCTAAATGCATATGGCTAAGACTTTAAATTTTCCTTTCATTGTTGAATTATCATTTCTCAGACATTCTGCATCTTCTTGCAAGCTTATTTGTTAAAGGGCTTAGCATTATGTATTAGGTCGAATTACACATATGATTTATATTACACTTATATAACTTAGTATTATAAACTCTCTGTCTATCTACATTGTTGGTAAGCAGTACTGGATTATGAATGAAGAAGAATCTTATAGTTAGGTATCCACTTAGGTGGTACGTTTAGGCATTTACTTGAAGAAGCATATTTGAGCTACTTTAAGCATTTTTGTAATTTGTTAATAGTTGTAACATTGTTGAGGTATAATTGTTTTCAGCATTTCAGTTGTTAGCATTCTTTAAATGGCTAAGTAATTACTGTTCATTAGTTACATTCATACAGTTGCTTGTTAAATTATATGTAATCAGGTTGCTTCCTTAGGAGAAGGTGTATCTCTGGAAGCCAAATTATTAAGTAGGTAAGTCTGAGTATTTTAAATTTGTTAGTTGTGTTATTAAATATCACTGTATAATTCTGTCTGGTTTTTTCTGCAGGAAGGAAGCAGCTTTGCGTCAAAGAGAGGTAACAGAATATACTGATAATTTGTATACTTAAATTAGACCAGGTTTAGCTTTTATATTATATATTGGTCACTAACCGGGATAACAGTATTTTTTTTATATCCTTCTGTGTTAGTTCTTGCTCTGTCCTTCTCCTCCACCCCAGCTTTTTATTTAGAGGTGCTAATTTTAGTATTATTTTTATATATTCCAACTGTATAATATTCCTTGCAGGCTGCTCTTAAGGCTGCAAAACAGACAAAGGATGGGAGGGATGAGGAAATTGCAGCCCTTCGTTCAGAACTTGAGGTAAAGTGCCAATGATGCTTTTGCAATGGAAGTGTGTTGACATACATCATAATTTTATCCTTTCTTCTGAATAGAACTTGAAAGATGGAGCTGCAACAGCTGTGGAACAGCTCCGTGAAGCAGAATCTGAAGCAAAAGCTCTTCGCTCAATGACACAGAGAATGATTTTGACTCAGGAAGAGATGGTTTGTCCCTTGATGTTCAAGTCACTTTTATTGCTTACATGCTTAAATTCTAATTTTGTACTAAATCTACATTTTAGGAGGAAGTGGTCCTGAAGAGATGTTGGCTTGCTCGTTACTGGGGATTGGCAGTACAGCATGGTAATCAAACTATTACATTTATTTGCAAGGGGATGTTACATCTTAATTTTAGTAATGAGACGAATAGCAAAGTGAGAATTTGTTCATGTATCTGTGATATAATGCACCTCTAAATCTTTATATTTATCTGTGATATAATGCACCTCTAAATCTTTATATTTATTTGTTTGTATGACTTGGTCTTAGTTTTTCTTTCAACCTATGGTATGAATTAGCTATGGATGTATATTTGTTATAGATTGTGGATTACAAGTTTTCTATGTCCTTTTTCTTATTGATAGATATATGCTGGTATCTTCATCTTCTTGCCTCTTTCTTAGCTTCTGCCATTCATTATTGTCATCCTTATACCAATCGTCGACATTTTTTTTTTCCGTTGCTTTGGTGGTGTATTTTGCATCTTCCACTGTGACAAAATTGATTCATCCTCTGTATGTTTTCAAGCAGTTATTTTTATTGTTCATTAGCCAGAGACAGTTCACGTTTTTCTGTAACTGCTACTGGGTTTTTGCAGGCATATGTGCAGATATAGCAGTGTCAAAGCATGAATATTGGTCAGCATTGGCTCCTCTCCCATTTGAAGTTGTTGTTTCAGCTGGACAGAAGGCTAAAGAGGAGGCCTGGGATAGAGGCTAGTTCAATTTCTGACCATATTGTTTTTACTCTTTTTTTTTTTTTATTGAAACAAAAAAGAAACTGACCTACTAAAATTTGCGAATTAATGCAGGCGGTGGTGATCCAGATCGGAGTAAATTGGCGCGGGATCTCAATGATCTGACGGGAGAAGGAAATATCGAGAGTATGCTTTCGGTAGAAATGGGTCTTCGGGAATTAGCATCTTTGAAGGTTGATTCTTTTCTGAGAAGGAAAATACTATTAAATTTTTTTAAAAAAATTTCTGATCCATTTGTATGTCGTCCAGCATCTATATATTTCCTCGTTTACATGATTCCTACTTTATGCAATTACCCGAAGTTCCATTTTTTTCCTTATCTATTCAATGTGCACTTTTGTAAAGTACTGCTTTACACATTTATTTTTGTTTCACTTATGGCTGTTTTCAGGTTGAAGATGCAGTGGTGCATGCATTGGGGAGGCACAGACGACTAAGTTTGCTGCATCAATCTATCTCAGGTTTGCTTTATCTGTGTCACTTGCAGGATTTATTTTTCTTACCGTTTCATGAGTAATGAAGCTAGTGGAATGAACTTAATCAATAAATGTTTATGTTCTCCCATTTTTTATTTTGTTAGTATGCCAATATTTTCATTTCCGTGTGGTAATAGCTTTTATTTCAATTTCTCTATGATTTAGTGGCATTAGTGAATATAATACAAAACTTGTGCAAATTCTCTCCTTTTCTTTCTGCAGAAACTGTGCCCAATTCTTTTTAGTCCCTTTAGGCTAAAGTTGTGATAAAAATATTTTTTTAAAAAATTTCTTTGGCAGCAATTTGTTCCCACCTTCAGATGCATTTGTGAAACAGATCGATTCTGATATCAGTGGTGTATTATGCACTAATTCTTATCCTTTCACTTCTATCTTATCTTCAGATTCCAAGTCACCGGGTGATCCCAAGTTGATAGATGCATTTGGTAAGAGAGACTGTTTATCTGTACTTATGCTCTATTTTCACTTGAGGCATGCTTTCATGTTGTTCTTGGAAAACTCTGGCTTCTATAGTGTTTCTCTTAATCTCTCTCTCTTTTTTCCTTTTAACCTCAGAACTAAGTGAAGAGGAAGGAGAAGATGTTCTTTTTAAGCAGGTTGGTCACTTTCTTCATTCAAATACTTTGCATGTGCATCATCATGTGATCCTTCAATGCAACACTAAAATCTCATCATTTCTCAAACTCTGATGATTTTTTTGGTTATGTTGCACCCTTTGGCTTCTATTAGCTGTCATCCAATCATATTATATTTATATTTTAAGTTCGTTTCTGTTCCTTCTTTGACTCACCCTTCTCTCTCTCTGTACACAAACCCCCCCCCCCCCCCCCCCCAACCCACTTCCTCGTTCCTTTGTGTGCCATGGTAGTCAGTCATGAATAATTCTTGCAGAGTAAGAAATATTATACTGTAATGCATCTATTTTGAACTACCATGAAAATTTTCCAATTAATTAACTGCATCTGGCCTTGCTTTAAAATTTGGTGAATGGGTTTTTGTTTATTTGAGGGGTGCAAGCCTGGTTTTAGAAATCACATCGAGTTCTGAAAGTATCAGTAAATTTAGTAGTGTTTGGCATCATGAATGGTTAGCTTCCTCAGTGCAGGCACTCTAAGATCTTCGCTAGCTGTAGAATGCTAGTTTTATGTCAGATTGTTTTTTTGGAGGTATGTCAGAAATTGTTGTAATTTGCAATTGTTATAGGCTTGGTTAACATATTTTTGGAGAAGAGCCAAAGTACATGGTGTGGAAGAGGATATTGCAGAAGAGCGGCTTCAGTTTTGGATCAACCGTAGTGGGCAGTCCCCTACTTCACACGATGCTGTGGATGGTAAGCTCCCTGTTTAATTTTGTTTTCTTTTCCTAAAACTGCTGTTTTGTTAAATTCTTACTGAATGACCTCAAAATTTCCTTTAGGGTATGTTTCTTCTTTCGACTTGTCTATAAGTAGTACTAGGACAAACTGTGAATATGTGATCAAAATTTTCCTCCTCCTACAGGCAGTCTGTTATTTTCAAAAATGATACTATATCAAATATAATTCTGGTTCTGCTTTGTTTCTTTTTTTTATTGTTTTGGACTTTTGGTTTGTGGGAAGAAAGGGGGGCGGGGAGGACTATATTCATCACTAGTATTTGGACACCATCTTTTGAACCTTTTTGCATATTCTTTCTTGGGATAATATCCAAAATATATTGTTGATAAAAATAAGAAGGGAAGCCAAACACCCTCATCCGGCCATTTGCTTCCTGATCTTTGCATAATGCTTCTATGGTTATTGCCAATGTCTCTTTCTCGATGAAACAAGACAGGAAGCTGAACTCTGAAAAGTGACTGCTACCCACCCACTTGTCATCCATTATTTAGCTTTTTTATTAAATTGTGCCCCTATTGAGTCAATCTCATTGATCAATGCAATTATATCCGGGGACGATCTCATTGATCAATTCAATCGTATCTGGGGACGCTTCAGAAAAGGTCAAAACCAGCACATGTTTTGGGCTAGATCTAAAAAACTTGTTTCAAGCCTATTGGTCTCTATCTGTAAAGTTGCATAGTTTATCAATACGAGCACTCTATTTTGATCTCGTAGAAGTAGAGACGCTCAAGATATTTCTTGGATGGTAATTGATTGTAACCTATGATGCTGCCTTCAATATCGTTGCAAGATAAGTTTGGTTGGAGTGGAATATAGAAGTTAAACCATTTCATAAGGAGAAAGAAAAGTGTGATGGATGATTGTTAAATTCGCCATTTGTCTTCTTATATTTAGAGCATTTAATTAATGTGTCATTTCCAGTGATATTGAATTTCATATATAATACCTTGCTTTGCATCATGTCTTATCTTGCAGTTGAACGAGGTTTATTCGAGCTGCGGAAGTTGGGGATCGAACAGCAGCTTTGGGAAGCATCTAGAAAAGAAATTGACCAGCCATCTGCTGGTTCCTTGTCCAATCACAAAGATTTTGAGGACTCGCCGTGATTCGTTTCTTCCTCCTCTTATCTTGTCCTTTCCTCACTCTCTTTGATAAGTTTGCATCAATTAATTTTTTAAGTTTGTATATTTATTGTTCAATTTTTTCATAGTAATTTTATTATAGTAGCTGCTTACATTTCATAATTTTTTTGCTTTCTTGTCTATTGTGTAATTCGACGACAACACCTGGTGTAATAGATATTGTTTGAGCTTCAAATGAAGATCCTCGGAATTTTGCTACGTCATTTTTTAATCAGAGACCACTTCAATTCGATTATACTTAATTGCTGCATATATGCTTACGCAATCATCAAGTTTGTCTGCATTCATATTTCATGGGGTGTCTAGTGTCTAGTGTCTACGCATGTCCAAGCGAAATTTGGGTTGGCTTTTTATGATTTCATGGGCTACCTATAGCCTATGGGTTCGGTAAAAATGAGTGTCATCAGACAACCATAATTCCGGATCCACCTCCAAAATGGGTGACTGCTTAGATTTTATGTTTTAAGAGAAAAAAAAATACTAACAAAGTATTACGTAGAATTGGTTTATCATTTAATCCACGAGCAAATATCCGGTCGCCCTCCGCTGCGGCGACACCTCTCTATTATTTATACATTTAATTTTTATGTTTACAAATTTAAAGACCAATAGAAAAATATTACCAAAACCAAATTAGTATTAACAGAATAAACTGTAAACCATTTTTTGTAAAACATTAATCGAACCGAAACATCCTATTCCGAACATTAACCAAAGTCCAAACTGAACTATTTTGGTTAACTGACTGGATTATATTTTAACTTAAATTTAATATCGATTAATGTTTTACAAAAATAATATTCAGTTAATTCGGTTAATAAATTTTAAATGAAGATGTATAAAAAAATATAGAAAATATTAAATTTTATATATTCCGGGTAATTATTTGGTTATTTCGGTTAATCGATGTTTCGAGCCGAATTAACCAAAAACCAAAATTCTATGGTTGGGTAATTTGGTTTAAGCCGAATAATGCACACCCCTATAAATCATCTCTATATAGGGTATTAATGACTTTAATTAATAAAAAAAAAAGTCAAAGAAATGAATTTAAAGGACCAAATTGTATAAAATAAAAAGTTAGAGGATGAAAGTGCAGTAAAGGTAAATGTTCAAGGGTCTTAACATAAAATAAATTAAGTTAAAGGGCTTATAAAAAATATTGGAAGGACCTAAAAGCATAAATTTGAAAAGTTTGAGGGTTATTGCATAAATAACCTATTTAGGTGGCCATTGGGGGGACAAGTGTCACCTCCGATTAAAACACTTGTAAACCCCTTGTGAAAGGGGGTTATCATTATATGTGTTTTAGATAGGCCTTTCAACTTATTAGTACCAAATTTTTTATGTTGAATATTACTTGTCAATGTTTTGCCAAGTTCGCCAGTTTCTACATCAGTTTTCTGCCATAATCAAATTCCAATTTCTTGGGTGCCTCCACCAGCGAATGTCATCGACTTAAACACAGATGCACCCTTTGTTTCTTCAACTGGTAGTGCCAAGTTTGGAATTGTGTTGCGGGATTCCAATGGACAGATTCTCAGTTCGGGCGACAAGAAGTCTGGTTATGTTTCAAGCATGCTTCATGCGGAAACATTAGCCATCCATTTTGGTTTGCAGATTGCATTAAGGAACAATGCGCATCCTGTTAGGAGAGGAGAAAGTGAAAAGGAAAGGAAAGCATAGCAGATGAAGAAGAGAACAGAGAATTTGAGGAAGGAAATAATTCTTGCTTGAATATCCCAGTGTAGGAAACTGAATACAAACAACAAGGAAATAGAGCAACGTGTACCGCAAAAGTAGCCCACAATTACAATTCGTGCTCCTCCAAACTACAAAAGTAATTTCAATAAAAATAAACTGCAGAAATAGAAATTGGATATTAACTAACAACTTATATTTTTCCCATCATAAAATCTTTGAACTTCCCTGGCTACTGTTGCACTCTCTTGGGCCTTGGTGTAACATTGTCGTGTTCATCAGATGCAACCTTGTCCTCAAGGTTGAATTCAGCGCACTCAACTTTCATATAAGCTTCACACTCCCAGGTAGCTTCAGACATAGGCAAGTTGTGCCATTGTATAACATCTTGCCCTGTATTTTCACTCAACGCACTCTCAATACAGCAACAGGTTTTAAAATAGGTTGTCCATCCACAATTGAAGCAGGTATTGGCACTGGAATAGTGGGAGTGTCACCCTTGAATGCTTTGAGAAGAGAGACATGGAATACATGATGCACCTTGGAGTCATTTGGTAAATCAAGGCGATATGCTAATGGTCCAATTTTCTGAAGTACTTTGTAAGGACCAAAGAAACGTTTGGCCAGCTTGTGAGAAGTGCGACGCACCACCGATTGTTGTCTATAGGGCTGGAGTTTCACCAAAATCCATTCACCTTTATTAAAATTCTTCTCTCGACGGCCACGGTCAGCTTGCATTTTCATTCGGTTCTGAGCTCTAGCTAGATTGAGTTTCAGCCTTGCCAATATAGTCTGGCGTGTCAACAAGCTTTCCTCAAGTTGTGCAACTTTAGTTTCACCCGGCAAGTAGGAAGGAATGGAAGGTGGTGGCTGACCATACACTGCTTCAAATGGAGTCATGTCGATAGCCGAATGATGGGAGGTGTTATAAGACCACTCTGCCCAATGCAAAAGTTTGAACCAAGTTCTGGGTCATTCAGCTGCAAAGCATCTTAAGTAAGTTTCCAGCCATCTATTGAGAACTTCCGACTGACCATCAGTCTGAGGATGGTAAAAGCTATTGAGCTTGAGTTGAGTTCCTTGGAGGCGGAATAATTTTTTCCAAAAGTGACTGATGAAAAGAGGGTCTTGGTCGGACACAATGGACTTGGGCAAACCATGAAGTCTACCAATTTCTTGAGAAAAATGAGCAGCTAAAGCAGGGGCTATAATGCCATGAGGAAGACCCACAAAATGAGCATACTTAGAGAGCCGATCCACTACTACCCAAATAACTGTCTTACCATGAGAGGGAGGTAAATGAGTGATGAAATCCACAGCTAAATCTTGCCAGATGTGAGTAGGAATAGGTAGAGCTTGTAATAAACCTCCAGGCTTACTGGCTTCATATTTAACTTGCCGGCATATTTGACATTTTGAAATAAAATCAACAACAGATTGTTTCATGCCTTTCCAATAAAAATTTGCTGCTAATCGGGCCATTTTCTTGGCAACACCAACATGTCCCCCAACATAAGTGCTATGATATTCTTGCAACAGAGTTTGTTGTAATGCATGGCCATCAGGTATCACAATTCTCCCATGTCTCAAGACAACACCATCAACTATATAAAATTTAGGAAAGTCAGTAGGCCTTTGCAAGATTTGAGTGATGAAATATTTTCCTTGTGAATCATGTTGATAGTAAGCTTTTAAGGGTTCTAAAAAAGAAAACACTGGACCTGAACAATCAGCCGTAGTATATGAGCGTGATAAAGAATCTGCGGCCTTGTTGTGATGCCCTGGTTTATACACAATGGTATATTGAAATCCCAACAATTTGTATAGTTTGATTCATGAGGCCCTTCAAGCTTTGTTGATCGGTATAAATGATAAATGGCCTGTCAATCAGATATTTGCGCCACTTTTTCACCGCCTTAGTAATAGCAAACATCTCCCTGACATAGGTGGAAGCAACTGCATTTGTGGCCACAATTTGCGACTAAAATAAGCCAAAGGATGCCCTTGTTGCGAAAGTACAGCCCCAATGGCAATGTTTATGCGTCAGTCTCAATTTTAAAAGTAAGATCAAAATTAGGAAGTACTAAAACTGGAGTTGAAGTTAAGGCACGCTTCAAAGCTTCAAAGGATTGAGTAGCTTCAGGCCCCTATTTGAATTGATCGGTATTGAGAAGATTTGTCAAAGGAGCAGCAATGGTAGCATAGTGGCACACAAATCGCTTGTAGTAGCCAGTAAGACCAAGGAAACCACGAAGGGTTTTGGGTGAGTTAGGTAAAGGCCAAGCATTAATAGCTTCTATTTTGGAAGGATCAACATGAACACCTTGATCAGAATTTATGTGCCCCAAATATTCAATTGATGATTGAGCAAAAGAATATTTACTTAGTTTGGCATAAAATTGATTATCAGCCATTAATTGCAGCACTTGTCTAAGATGAACCAATGCTCTTCAAGCGACGAACTATAAACGAGAATGTCGTCGAAGAAGACCAAAACAAAACGGCATAGGAGAGGCCTGAACAAATCATTCATGGCTGCCTGAAAAGTTGACGGGGCATTAGTCAGCCCAAAGGGCATAACTCGAAACTCATAGTGCCCATCTATGGTTCTAAAAGCTGTTTTTGGAATGTCTTCAGTAGCCATTCGTATCTGATGATAGCCGGAACGAAGATCAAGTTTGGAGAAGACTTTGGCCCCATGAAGCTCATCTAATAATTCATCTACCGTAGGAATTGGAAATCTATCCTTAACAGTAATTGCATTAAAGGCTCGATAATCCACACAAAATCGCCAAAAACCATCTTTTTTTTTAACAAGAAGCATTGGAGAAGAAAAAGGGCTAGTGCTGGGTTGAATGATGCCATCTGGTAACATCTCAGAAATTAACTTCTCCATATCCTGTCTTTGGGCATGGGGATACCTACATGGCTTAACATTCACAGGAGAAGCACCCGAAAGAAGATGAATGTGATGATCGTGAGGCTGTGGCGGAGGCAACCCTTTTGGAAGGTCGAATAAGAGCTGAAACTCGGATAAGAGTTTCTTTAAAGCCACCAGATGAACAACAGGGGTTGTTGCCTCCTTGTCTTGGACTAGACTAAGAGCAAGCAATCGGGCCCATGCTATACCATCAGTTTTGGCCAATCGACGCAGTTGGTGATAGGATACTGATGTTGGCTTGGCTGCATTTTCACCCTGGAACATGATAGTCTGCCCCTTATGAACACAGTACATGTAAAGTTGACTGAAATCAGCAAGAATCGGACCCAACTGAGCCAACCACTGCATGCCCAAAATAATGTCAGCTCCAAACACATTCAATAAGAAAAAATATATAGAGAATAAATGGTCTTGCATGGCCATTGTAATGGATTTAACCTGTCCCAAACACTTAAGAGAGTCCCCATTTCCACGATTACCACAAATGGCGGTGCCGGCTCAATGGCCAAATTCAAAAACTGTGGCACCCGTGGCTATATTAGATTGTGTGAGCTTCCAGAATCAATAAGAACAGTGAATGTGTAGCTATCAATAATACCCTGCAGACACATAAACTTAACAGAAGTAAGTAGGGATGTCAGCGGGTAGGGTACCCGCAAATTTTGAGGTACCCGAACCTGAACCCGATAGGAAAATACACTACCCGAATCCGATTAAAATTTATTATGTAATACATGAACCCTACCTGACCCCGATAATAAATACCCGTTAAAAACCCGAACCCGATATAAAAATTTATTTTCTTGAATATTTTTAATAAAAATAATATTAAAATTTAAATTTAAGTCATAAAATATATATTAAATATAAATAATTATACTTTAAAATAATTTAACAATTTTAATTATTATTTTTTTAGTCAAATTCAATTATTAAAAAGAAAACAAATATATAAATTTAACAAAAATATTAAAAATTTATTATTTATTAAGCGGGTTCGGGTAATGGGTACCTTAAGGTTACTACCCGTACCCTACCCGAACCCGTGACGGGTAGCAATAGTGCTACCCGATTATAGGGTACCCAAACCCTATTAAATCGGGTAGGGTAGTGCGGGTATCCCGTTTATAAGGTACCTATTGCCATCCATAGAAGTAAGGCCATAAAGAGCATGTAAAGACACATGAAAATCCTCACTAATTGTTTGATCAAAAGCCTGTGGCGGTGGAGGTAAGGGTATAGCAGACAAAGGTGAAGAAGACACTACCTCTAGGGACATAAGAGGATCTGGTGGTTCCTCATCCACTTGTAACAGAAGGAATGGAGCGGCCTTGCACTTGTGCCCAGGTTTATATTGCTCATCACAAATAAAACATAAACCTTTTGCTCGTCTAGCTTGCATCTCCGCAGGGGTAAGCCGACGAATGGGAGGGTTTGACACAGGTAAGGCAAGCCTCGGCGGTGGAGCAGGAAGTGCCGAGCGAGCAGGCAGAGCAGGAAGAGCTAAACGGTTCGCCGATGTTGACAAGGAAGAAGTTGGATAAGAGGAACGATTGAAAAAATTCGGATGAGCTAAAAGTTTAGCTTCAATGAGTTTAGCAAGAGCCAACGCCAATGCAAGAGTAGCAGGGCACTGAATAACCACCTCTGTTTGTATATCGGGTTTGATGCCTGAAACGAAGTAGTTGAGCAAATGCTCCTCTGTCAAACCTGAGACACGATTAGCAAGTATTTCAAACTCTCGTTGGTATTGCGCCACAATGCCGAATTGTTCAAGTTTAAACAGAGCCGCCTGGGGGTTTTGGAAGGAGGAGGGTCCAAACCGCAGTTCAAGAGCTCTGGTAAAAGAATTCCAGTCGATTAACTGATTGTTTCGATGCATCCATTGAAACCAAGTGAGGGCATCGCCTTGCATAACAAACGCAGCAATTGGTAAACATTGTAAAGGTGTGATGGAATAAAAGGCAAAATATTGTTCTGCTTGAAAGATCCAAGCGTGAGGTTTAGACCCATCAAATGGAAGAATATGAAATTTATGTGTTTTGGGTTGAAAGGTTGCAGGTGGTTCTGGAAAGGAAGATTCGGGAGAAGAAGAAGAAGAAGTTATGGCGGTAGAATGTTTGCCAAGAATCGATGGCAGAGGAGGGGGAGCAGGGGAAGGACGAGTCTCAAGACGAGAGATCTGGGCGTGAAGATCAGAGATGGAGGAAGAACAAGTTTGGGAAACATTGTCAATCTTGGTTTCCAAGGATTATTTAATATCTTGGAGTTACAAGGCAAGGTTGGCAATGGCGTCGGGTAGATCTGTTTTGGGAGGCATGGTGAAAGAATGAAAGCACCAATATTAGGAGAGGAGAGAGTGAAAAGGAAAGGAAAGCATAGCAGATGAAGAATAGAACAGAGAATTTGAGGAAGGAAATAATTCTTGCTTGAATACTCCAGTCTAGGAAACTGAATACAAATAACAACAAGGAAACAGAACAACGTGTGCCGCAAAAGTAGCCTACAATTACAACTCGTGCTCCTCCAAACTACAAAAGGAATTTCAATAAAAATAAACTGCAGTAATTGAAATTGGATATTAACTAACAACTTATATTTTTCCCATCACAAAATCTTTGAACTTCCCTGGCTTCTGTTGCACTCTCTTGGGCCTTGGTGTAACACATCATCTTGAAGTACACACCAACTCTCTTATGGCAGTCAAAGACATTGATAAGGGATCAAATTTCGATTGGGAACGAGTTTGCCTTACTAGTGAAATTATGCATCTAGCTAGCTTATTTTCCTTTTGTTTTTATTCTCATTCTCATCATACTTCTAATGTTTTAGCTCATAGTATAGCACAATTAGATCTTCGTGATGGTGCTAATTATCTTTAGTGTGGTGAATTGCCACCATGCGTTTGTACTTTGTAATCTTGACATTTGATCATTCAAGTATTTCTACTTTCACTCGCAAAAAAATTATCGGAAAAAAAAAATTTTGTGGGCTAGTCTGGATAGAGTTTAGGCATAAGTTTCAGTTGGCTGGCTACTACAAACTCCGTTATGACCCGTCAGCCCATCACGAACTATAGGATATGCAATTATTAATTACTCTCATTTAATCTATACTAATTATAATGCGAAAATCTGAGTTTGTCTCACGAATTGACTTGGAGACAAACTTAGTTTTTAAAAAATTCAAAATAAAATAAAAACTACTCATCTTAAATAAAACTACTCATTAGAGGATAAATATAATATTTAAATTTTATTTATATCACTTTAAAAAACTACCCATTAAAAAAAATTGCCACAAACTATCTTAAAATTCTTTAATTTTCATATACACTCATGCAATGAGTGCCTTGTGTCTTGTGTAACGAAAAGGAAAAGAATTTCGGCCAGAAACCCAAAAGAAAAGAATGACGATGATTGATAATGATAATTGGGCCGCCCTTGTTTATTATTTAGCCCAAGTCCTGGGCTCTAGCAGAGTTGGGTTAGGTTGTCAGGCTGAGTCATAACTCGTGAGTTGTTAATATATTCTTTTGTGTGGTCGCCTGATTTTCTCTGTATTTAGGGTTTTCTCTTCAGACAAGTCCTCCCAATTCTTCTTCCAAAAAAAAGTCCCCGACTCCCCGTCCTGAATCCTGGTTCGATAAAAGTATAAATTGTATATGTTCCCTCCGAATCTCCTCGTAATCGATCTTGGATTTGTCTAGTTCTTTTTTTCTTCTGTAATTGCTTAGAAATCCTTTTTTTTTTGGTCATCAATTATGTTAGTATTTTCTTCTCCGTTGATGACTTGCATCTTGATTTCCCAAAACCTGCGTGTGTTCGGTCCTGGTTTGAATCCTTTCTCTCCTTATTGCATTGCTAATCATTCCCCTGCTTCTCGCTAATTTTCTATCTCTTCCTTCCTTTTCTTCTCTATCATGTAATTCTTCCCCTCCCCACCCTCCTCCTCGTCATCGACTTCCCGGGATCTCTTTTGGCTTTTAATCTTTCGATTAAATTCCACAGTTTTACAAATTACAACAATATCAATCCATCCTGGTCAAGTTTTGGGGCTTTTCTTTTCTTTCTTTTTTTCCCTTTTTTTTTTACTTAGGTTTTAGGGTTTCTTTTCCTGGAAAAGAGAAATCTGCCAAGACAGGAGAATATGCCCCAAGAGCAGTGTTTGCGGAGAAGTTTGTCAAGAAGGCGATCATTTAGGGGTGCAGTTGATAGGGACGATAGGGGTTGGACAATGCTCCACATAGGAGCCCGAAAGGGTGATCTCAATCAGGTGCCTTTACAACACTTTTAACTTTAACTATTGCCTTAATTAAACTACTTGTTTAACTTATAGTTGCCTTTATGTTTTCTGCTTTCATGATAATCAATGTCGAATATGATTAATATTCCCTTTTAGATGGATCAGTAAAGTACAGTATATCAATGCTATTAGCCATTAGGTAATTTTTACCCAGAAAGAAGAAAATTCTGGTAGTGCTAGGTTTCTCGTAATCTACTTGGAATAACTCGTCACTATTAGGAGACCGAGAAGGTTCCCTACTTTTTAATTTGGAACCGCTACTCTTGTTTAACAAATATATTTCTTTCGCCAAGAATGGTCAGGTGCATGATTTTGTATCTTGGGATGTAGGATTTCTATGTGGTAATTGGTCAAAAGTTGTTCATATCACTTACTGATTTTCACCAGCTTCCTATTTCTTGTTACATGTTTGATCATTAAGTTGTCATTTACTGCTACTCTCGTTGCCCATGGAATGTTAATCCATTTTCCTTTGACTAGGTGAAGCAACTTCTCAATGAAGGGGTGGATGTAAATGTGGCTGCATGGGGCCCAAAATCCAAAGGGGTGACCGCACTCCATCTTGCTGCCGAGGGTGGCCACCTTGAAGTTATGGATGAACTGCTTGAACGTGGTGCTAATATTGATGCAAGAACTAAAGGTGCTTGTGGTTGTAAGTGTCTTACTCTCTCTTTTTTTTTTTTTGTTGCTTTTATGTACTGGCAAAAGTATATATTTGTGTTGGGCAAACCCTATTATGTGGTAAATACATCAATTTGAAAAACTACAATTTTGATTTTTTTTCTATGCTAACTATCTTCACTTTCAGAGTTGAAATTTTTTAGTTTTTTTTTAGAGAGAAGAAATTCTCTAGTTAAATTGCTGTTGTTGACATAAATTTAGCTTAATGAACTGTTTTTATTCTTCAAAGTTCAAATATCCGGTCAATAGTTCAGTTTACAAGCACTTTAAAAGTGTTTTAACTCTATGATGGTAACTACATAAGCCCACCAAAATTTGCAAGCTCATTGTTACTGGTTTAGGCATAAGCTTAAAGCCAAAATTTGAAGTTCTACTGTCTTTCTGCCATGTGTAGTGTACCAGTTTCCTTGTTATTCACTGTCTTGC
This sequence comes from Corchorus capsularis, assembly GCA_001974805.1. Taxonomy (NCBI): domain Eukaryota; kingdom Viridiplantae; phylum Streptophyta; class Magnoliopsida; order Malvales; family Malvaceae; genus Corchorus; species Corchorus capsularis. The sequence continues at coordinate 22,297 of AWWV01008333.1, forward strand.
TTTCAACTGAACTACTGCTATATTTTATCAACTATTATTTAAAATGTTTCAAAACTTACAAGGTGATGATCACATAATTGATGAAAATTGATGATTGTTGCATTTAATCTGGTACTGGCAGGGTACACAGCATGAATCGGTTGAATTGAATTTTGGAATTTGATAGTATAAGTAGTCCATTTTCTTTTAAGTGTTGTAAATCTCTCATTCTACTCGTACTATTGAACTCAGGGACACCACTTCACGCTGCAGCGAAAGAAAGAAAGAAAGAGGCAGTCAAGTTCTTGATAGAGAATGGGGCATTTTTGCCAGATGACATGAATGATTGCAGATTTAACCCCCCTCTCCATTACTGTCCTGGTCTTGAATGGGCATATGAGGAGATGAAGCGTATCAAAAGAGAAAATTCAACAGCTGGGGAGATGTCTTATAGCTCTGAAAGTTAATGCTGGGGAGACGTCTATAATCACAAGCAGCAGGCTTATCAATCGTGTTTGGACTCGGGTGCTTGTATTTTACTCTCTTTACTGTGTCTGTTGTTACGTTTTGCTGTGTCTGTTGTTATGTTTTGCTGTGTCTGTTTGTTACGTGTTGATTCTCAAGGCTGGGTTGTCTGCACATGACACAATAAACAACGGAACGTGCATTTGATGCTTATCTTTGTTTGGATAAATAAATCTTGTGAACCTACATTTTTAGAAATGGATTTCAATGTTGTGTTTGTGTAAGATAAGATAAGGGAAGATCATTGTAAACAAGCGCATGATCTTTGCACGGCAGAACAGCCCTTTATGCTCAAGGTGAAAGGAAAGGAAAGTAAGCCACTAAGAACCTTTGTAAAAGGTCTTTCAAAATCCTAAATTTGGGGGTTTGGGGGGAAAAAGGGTTTAGTAGGGTACTTAGCTCAACCATACTCTCCCTTTTTTTCCCTTATTTTAATTTTAAAATAAAATATATCCAAACAAATGTAATGTAAGAGACCTTTCCTTTACTCTCAAAAAATCTCAATCCAAACATTAATGCAAGGACAAGGATCCACACGCTCCTAGGAAGAGGTTAGGTTAGGTGAATAGGTGTATGTATATGTATGTGTATCGAGTATGACATTGTCTTTGTACTTGTATATTTTATAACAACTTAATCCAAAGGTAAATAATTTATGAGCCCAAGCCAAACCCAACATTTCTATAGTCAGAGAGGATTGGATCGTTTGTTTTGGAAAATTGAGAGACATGCTTAACTCATCCTGGTTTACATGTTTGGTCCTTGCTTTTACTAGTAGTCCCTTTCCTTTTTAGCGAGAATTGAGCCTATTATTATTATTATCCATCTAAAAGGGAAAATTGTTAAGTACATAAGAACAACTTTACTGCATGACCAAAAAAAGCTCAAGTCAGAGCGAAGCTCGTTCAAACAGTGTTTGGCGGCAGGCGCGGTGTTGACTTGTGAATTATGACGGTGATATGTTCTATTTACCCGATACTCCATATCATATATATGATGGATGGAAAGAAATTTGGACGGTGATTCTATTAGATTTTTGTAGTCAATTCTAGGATTAAAATGGTACTAGCAACTTTAGTGGTACTCCGTACTAGTAGCAGCAGCCAGCTACATTATCTATCTTTCACAACTTGTTCTTATACTATTCTTATTACAGTTAGCCGCCCAACGGTTCATGTTCAACCACTTGCCCCTCTTGCATCATCATCTCAAAAATGGACAAAATTTCACTTTCTGCGCCAGAAAATAAACCTAAATACTATACTCGAATAAACTTAATAACCAAATACTAGTTGATATCTCAAAAAAAAAAAAAACAACCTTTCCTTTTGAAGTGAACATGAATTCTCCTATACAAATATATTAACTCACCCACGCAACGCGGAGATTAATTAGAGCAATTAAAAACTCCACATGGGATAAAAAAAGAATATCATATCCCCAATCCCCAAACTGGAAGTTCGAATTAACCAGAGGATGCCAAGAGACTACCGGCTACCGGCCGTTATATCATATTTTCAGGGCGGCTCATCCTGGGCAACACATGAACCGCCAAGGGTTCTAAACCCGACGGCCTCTCCACCACCCATGACCTGGGCGGCGCCACCACCACATTTATAACTAAAATCTCCCCGTCACCGCAAATAACGCATAATCTTCCAGCGGCGGCAGCCATTTGGTGTGCCCCTCTGAGCCTCTCTGACTCCATTATCTCCTCCCATTCATCGTTCTCCCGGACATATCTTGAGAGTACTCCTTTGGCCTTGTCCACACCATATAGCACTTCCTCGTCCATGGCAGCTACGGGTCCTCTCCAGCCAGCCACCATACCTTCCGGCATATCTTCCCATACGTCATTCTCCACGTCGTAAAGAGCCCCTTGTTTAGCAACGTTCACCACACATAACTTGCCTCTCCAACCAACTGCGTCTATGGCGTCCGTACTGAATCTTCCGTCCTTGAGTTGTCTCATCTTCTTCCATCGGGCGCCGATACTCACTTCATCATCATCCTCCATTTCCAAATCCAATCTCTCCAATGACCTAGCTACGTCGGTGGAGAAGTGTGACCCAATCCCACTGGCCACGTAAATGGCGGAGCCACATGCCCCCGCCGCACACCACCGGCGTGGAGTGGCCAGTGGAGGACCCAACCGCCATGAGCGAGAGAGGGGAGAGAATATGAGAGGGCGAGAGAGGGCCGGATTAAAATTGGGGGAAGTTCCGGCTAGAAGGATAAGATTACCGGCGGCTGAAATGGATTGAACGGGGAGATTGCGAGATATGAAAGAAGGGTGATGTACAAGGAGACGAAGAGAGCCGGCCGGCGGCGGAGGGACGGGTTCCCACTTAAACGACATCGGATCGAAGCTCAACAACTGGATTTCATTATCTAACGATGAGAAGAGAGTGTATAGAGAGGGAAAAGGAGGAATTAGTGGGGAGTAGATTAAGCGCCGCCATGAGCGGCAAATGGAGAAAAGCAGAGAAGGGTGAAGGCGCGAGAGGCAGAGTTCAGCTACGTGATCCGGTAGGCCTGGAATGAGAGCCTGATCTTGCCGCCGGTCCTTGTCCTGCTGCTGGGCAGCGGCTACTAGGCGTTGACGTTTCCAGGGGGTTTTACTACCCATAACCAAAGGAAAGCCGGAGAGGCAAGGGAGCTTAAAAATTCAGTTAATCCTATCCGGCTCTTCCTTTTTTTCTAAATCAAGGAACTACTCAGAAACAACAAGATAAGACTTTTTGTCATTGGCTGAGTTGGAACTTGGAAGTGGGGGAGATTTTCAAGTAGTATATATATATAAGTAATACTCAATATATTATATAATTATATCATATGTATATTCATTTCACACACCTCTATAAAAATTAATTACTAAATTGTAAGAGTTTGGGGAGGGCCCCTTTCTCCCTTGCTTTGATGCTTTCTTGATTCAAGAATATGTGCCCCCATTCCCTGTTATGTCATGTTATTACTACTCATGGAATTTACTAGGATATGATACTACTCTGGCCAAAACACTCATGGAATTTACTAGGATGTAAGATTTAATATTCACTTTTTAAAGGAAGTGTTGTTTACTTTCTCTTTTTCCATGAAATGCATTTCTTAAAAAAATGTTTTAAGGTATTTTTTCATTTTAAATTTAGTATATCATCACTCTCTTTAATGTGTTTTTCATGAGAAAAATACCAAATATTACATTTTAGGAATTAAAAAAAAAATTTAAGTGTCATGTGCCCGAGTTGTAAGAAGATGGACGTGGCATATAAAGGATCACAAATTCATACATCCGCTAGAAAGGTTTAGTTGGACTCTAGCAATCAATGACAAAAGTATGTCCATATACTATTTATTGATGATGTGAAAATGATGTGGAGGGGAAATAGCAAATTGATAAATTTCAACAAAGAAAATCGGTTCTCCCTTGTTCTTATGGTTATATACACTAGATTGTTACCCCGCGCTTCACGTGCGGGTGTTTCATTTATGAGGTGTTTAAAAGAAAATTATGAGCAGAAACTTAAGTCATTTGTTCTTATGAAAGAACCAACAATCAAAAATTGAGTCATTGCTTTTATTCCGCACTTTCTCCGACAATGATCCAACAACACACTCAAATTTAAAGTTAAAACCCATTTAATTTACGGCAAAACAAAATGGTTATTTCCATATAATTTCACTCGCCTTCTCTTTAAAATATTCTCTCTAGGGAAGGTAAATCACCTCAATCCAAAAAAATTAATCAACACCTAAATCATAAAAGGGAGAATAGAGTTTTTGAGGGTTTTTTTTTTTTGTACCGGAGTTTTTTTTTTTTGTTTGAAGTTTGATTTAGGGGAGAGGAATAATAATCTTATATATTGGGTAGGCAAAGGTAAAAAAACATTGAACAAAGACATTTTCTATTTTCTATGATTAATGGTTGATAGAGAGAAGGTAAATGAATTGACTATTAATTAATGGATTGAATTTTGTATTTTGGAATCCATTAATTACTTTTCAAAACCCCGAAAAAAAACTATTCAAGAAACATATATGAATTATTAATTAATTAATAGATTCATGTACCCAAAAAAAAGTTAATTAATAGATTCAATTGTATTTTGGAATCTATCCATTAATTAATTTTAAAAAAACTCTTCAATAAACATATAAAGAATTCTCTCAAGTTTAATTAATAGATTCAATTGTTTCTAAGAATCAATTTTTTTTTTTCACAAAAAGTGGTTCAATGAACACATCAAAAATTCTATCAATTGACACTTGGTAACGACACAAAACACCAAATATCACCCCATAAGAGCATTGTACATATAAATAAGAGTATGTTTAATAGACTAGTTGTTTTAATTTTTTCGGTCAAAAAAAAAAAGACTAGTTGCATTTCAATCTCAAGAGCAAGAGTTTAAGAACGGCAAAATCATTTAAAAAATTCAACCAAAAAAGGAAAAGGCATAGCAAAGGGAATAGGATGACTATTCACCGCATTTAAACTTGAAACTTGAAAGTCTAATGGGTTGGGTGACTGTGGCTTGAAAAAAGTCGTGTTATTCATTCTTGGCTGTCTTGGAGCCACCCATAATCGGTTCTCCCTTTTCCTACTGGTAATTGTGCACACGCTTGCGCGTTTGCAAATTCAAAAAAAATTAATCAGTCAAAAATTAAACTCTGGACTTGTTCTTTTTTGGTGTCAAAAGAAAAAAAAAGAAAAAAAAACCTCTAGGACTTGAACATGGTCCAAATACGGTGCACCTACTTTCCACTTGAACTAACAATTTAGGTGTTGTTGGAAAATAATACTAATTGATTCATGCCATGTAAATATATACTTCATATTATTTGAATAAACATATGGAAATTACTAAAAGATCCCCACCCCGGATTAATGAGGAACGAGAGAATTAATTTTTTTCGTCTTTTCCCACTTGACCGATTACTTAAATGCCCTAACTTTTTATTCTTGAGGTGATTAAATAACTAGACTTTTTGGTCATTTCTCAAATTGACTTTAATAGAGTAGTGGAATTACTAAAAGATCCCTACCCCGAATTAATGATGAACTAGGTGGAATTACTAAAAGATCACTACCCCGGATTAATGATGAGCTGGAGAAGTAATCTTTTTCGTCTTTACCTACATGGCAGATTACTTAAATGTCCTAACTTTTTATTCTTGAGGGGATCCTAACTTTTTATTCTTGAGATGATTAAATACCTAACTTTTTGGTCATTTCTCAATTGACAAATGACTCAAAAAGTTCCATGTCAATTCCACAAGTGGTGCATTTATTGACTTTGGTTTTTTTTTCCAATCGATTATTTTTACAAAAATCTGTATCTTAAAAAGGGAAATAGAACAATCCCAATAAACACGTCAAAACACTGTCTCCATTCAAGAAGTTATCCGATAGAGAAGCCTCCATAGTCTAAACTTAAAGTTTAAAGTTTAAACTCTAAATTCATTTACTATAGAAATTAGTTTGAAATTTAAACCAACGGTAGAACTTATATTTTAATTGAATATATATAAATATATAATATATAAATGAAGATTTAGTTTATATATATTATTATATATAAATGAATTAGTTTCAAATTATACCAATTATATGCATCCCTGAAATCCGATTTATTTATGCATATATAACGGTAGAACTTATATTTTAATTGAATATAAATATATATATATATATAATATAAATGAAGAATTAGTTTATTTGAATAAACATGTGTAATTACTAAAAGATCCCCACCCTGAATTAATGAGGAGCGAGAGAACTAATTTTTTTCGTCTTTTCCCACTTGACGATTACTTAAATGTCCTAACTTTTGATTCTTGAGGGGATTAAATAACTAGACTTTTTAGTCATTTCTCAATTAACTTTAATATAGTAGTGGAATTACTAAAAAATCCCTACCAAGGGTTGCTTTTAGAGTTAGAGAACTTACTTTTTCATCTTTTCCTACTTGGTAGATTACTTAAATGTCCTAACTTTTGATTCTTGAGGGGATTAAATAAGTAATCTTTTTGGTCATTTCTTAATGGGCTTGAATAGAGTAGTGGAATTAATAAAAGATCCACATCAAGGATTGATGATGAGCTAGAGAACTAATCTTTTTTCGTCTTTACCTACTTGGCAGATTACTTAAATATCCTAACTTTTAATTCTTGAGGGGATTAAATAACTAAACTTTTTGGTCATTTCTCAATTGACAAATGACTCAAAAAGTCGCATGTGATATTCCTTTATTTCCTTCTTCCCCTTACCGTTTGGTAATTACAAGATTTCTTGAACTAGATTTAGTTAATTGCAGCCTCCCATTTGTCAATTCCACAAGTACTGTATTTATTGACTTTGTTTTTTTTCCTCATTGATTATTTTTTTGAAAAATCTGTACCTTAAAAAAGGAAATAGAACAATCCCAATAAACACGTCAAATCACTGTCTCCATTTTAAATTTACGACGAAAATCTTTTAATATATGCATGGTGATAAATAACGATTCTAAAGAAAGAACGCTCATAGCGCCAGCGCAGACCAATCAACTTGTTTGCATGATTTCAAAATCAACGCTTTGTTTGTTAACATGAATTTGGTTGATTTTGCTTGTGTCTAATTCATTTAAAACTAGCTATATCATTTCGTGTTGAATTTGTCAGGCTGCTCCTCTTTTTTTCCCCTGATCTTTCAAGCTTTTCTTTCCAATTATAAATAGCCAAAGAATTAATATGGATTGCTATGCCTATAATCATCACTATTCACTGAAATTTCTTCTGAACCCCAACTATTTCTTTTTAATTCAGAGAGGATTAATGAAGCAAACTTTTTTTGTCTATCTTTTCTTCAACTCAAAATCAATACTTCACGTACTATATATATATATATATATATATATTTAGATTTAGATATATAATTCATATGTAGTTTATGAATTATATGAATTATAATCAAGTTTAGATATATTTAAATCTTTTTCTAAAGCAAAACTTTAGAAATTGATTATCAAAATGATTATCATCGGATCATATTTATCAAAAAAATTCATATGGTCATTTTAGCACCCGTAAGGTTTAGACAAATCAAATAACATCTAATTATTCACCAAACAAAAAAAAATAGCACCCTAATTAATAGAATTTCTCTGAAAAAAGTCTATTAAAAAAGATGGAAAAAAAACATTGTGAACTGATGCAAAACAAAAACGAATTAAGATGGAGGATGAGTGCCGCAAGTTTGAAGGGAGGCATATAAAAGCTTAAGCAATCTAAGCCTAATACATAAATCTGATTATGGAACTAAGTGATAGAGAATCAATTTAAATAAATATATTCATTAGAAAAATAAAATATACAAAAGTGATACGGAGAATTAAAGACTTAGTTACATTGTTGAAGAGGTTCCATGAATATTGCTCGACGTTTGTCAAATCTCTCTCTGGAAAGCATAAGTTGTTGGAGAAACATGATCTCTTGTTTTCTTGGAAAAATTGTGATGAGGAGAAGAAGAAGAAGGAAAAAAAAAAAGAAAAAAGTCTCCCAATGGTTTAGAGAAAGATAGGAATACGTTATTTAACTTACTGGCAGTTTAGATTTAATGGATAAACATGGGTATTTTAGATTTAATTGATAAATAACTCTAATGGCAATTTTTAATTTAAATTTATATCTATCTTAAATATTTTATTTGTGAGTCACCGTGTTTGTCTCCGAGTCAACTCGTGACACAAACTCAGGACTTCACATTATAATTAGTATAGATTTGTTTATACCTCAATTTACAATTGAGGGTAAATTGGTTTTTGCATAGAGTAGATAAAGATGTGTGGTCAGGATTCAATCAGAAACCTTGATGAAACTTAGTTTTTGCATCACCCTGATTCTGTCAGAATTAGGAAAATCTTGCAATTAATTAAATTAAGGCCAAAATTAATAATTAAATTAATTAATAATTATTATTTTGGAATAATTATTATTGCTTACTCCCTATATGCCGCCCTTACCTATGGGAGGTGGTGTAACAGGCCTCAAGGATGCAGCTTCCTTAGATACAGCAGCCTGATACCTCAGGCAGAGAGTAAGGAAGGGAGTTGTATGCTACCTAACCATGCAGGTGGGAGAAATATCATGGAATAAAATAATCTAAGTCTTTTCCATACCCAGGGAAGGCCGCCCTAGTCATAGGATGCAGCCTCCTCATCCCTTGCACTAAGGAAGCAGGGAGTAAGAGAGTATCAGCAAGAGAAACATTCACTGAACTAAGGGAGGTGTGAGATATTATTACTCACCCCCCTCATACCTGACCACCCTAGTATAGTGGTCAAGCCGTCCAGCTAGTAGTACTCCCCCGGGAGGCAAACTTGCATTTTGTTCATTTAAGGACAAAAAGGCAAGGTCAAAGCAATTGAGCTAGCTAGGGGGTGCGGCTCCAAAAAGTGGTTTCACCATGATGTTCCTTGGTACATGTAGGTCATCTTGGTGAAGTTCCATCTCAAACAGACTTCGTATGAAAAACTTATGCAAGTTTTTTAGTTAAGGACAGTTTGGGGTGTCAAACCAACTTCTCTATGCTAGAGAGTTCGGTTTTACTTAGAATTTTTCCCATAGTCTTATGGGGATAACCTAAGTCTACTGGTGGAAAATCAGCTTCGTTGGACTTAGAATGAAAAACTTATACTAGTTTTTCATTTAAGAACAACTCAGGGAGAGAAACCTAGTTCACCATCAAGGAGAGCTCGGTTTTACTTAGAATTTTTTCCATAGTCTCATGGAGATAGTCTAAGTCCCTTGGAAAAATTTCAGCTCATTTAGACTTAGAATGAAAAACTTATGCTAGTTTTTCATTTAAAGACAGTTTGAGGTGAGGGGTTCAGTTTACTATGAAGGAAGGCTCTAATCAAGCCAAGATTTTAACCATGGTCTATGGCTGATGAACGAACCCTACTGGTAAAATTTGAACTCGATCCAAGCTCGTTTGTAACTTTTACACTTTCTTGAGTTAAGGACAAAGTGGCTTTATCACCCCGGTTTGGCCATAGTTCTTAATTAAGAGATATTTTTATGATTTAAAGAGCTAAATATGGCTAAGTATGAGTGATTTCGTGTCCAAGGTACTTAGTTCCATGACCCAGGGTCACCTCTCAGCCAATCAAGTGATTTCAGCTCATAGGAGGCAACAAAGACTACACCTGATACAGCAGATGTTATCCAGCACCTCATGCTACCTAGTACCTCATGTTACCTAGGTACCATGAGGAAAGAGTCGCCTATCACCATGAGGGACACCTCATCCTCCTCTCCTCACCCTCCTATCACTTGCTGCAGCAACCAGAAGGAGAGGGAAGCTTCACTGCAACTTCCTGGAAGTTTCCTCCGACCAATCAGAAGAGTTCGACTTCCTCAGCAAGTAAAGCCCACCAGATCTCAAGGCCCATGCCGCCCCCTATATAAAGGAACCAGTTCCAGAGTTTCAAATCAAGTCCTGCACTTCACAACTTGCTCCGGCAAAAAACCAAGCTCCGTGCTTATTTTCTCTCTGGCTCCGTGCCTTTTTATTCTTGTTCTTCACGAGTTCTTACTCGTTCTTCAAATTTCCTTTGTTCAATCTCGCCCAAGGACGTTAAAACATCAATCTCTTGTTTATTTTAGAAAAGACATCAATCAAATTGCTCTTCTCCCCCCTGTTTTTTGTTATCTCTTACAGGAAGTCAATCTAGTGGATCAATGATTTAAATGCTTCGGTGTGACTTTGATCCAGTCCCCACAAATCGCTCTGATCTTTTTAATCTGCTGTGTTTGCACCAGATCTAGCTGTTTACGCTCTCTTTGTCAATTTCAGCAAATTGATTGGCACACCCCTATGCTGTCATTAAGTAGTTTTCGCATAAACTCAAGAGATTTTTGGCGCAACAAGATTAGTATAGATTCTTTGTTACTAGCTAGTATATTGATGCCAAAAAAAAAGTTACCAGCTAGTATATTAAAATTTGAAATCTCTGCATAATTTGCACGGGACAGGCTAAATTCCTCTGAATCTCTCAATTATTTTTCATTATATTTTTGGAAATTGGAATGCAAGGAATAGAGTAAAAATCAGGAAAAGTGCATAAGTGCATTTTTATTTTTCTTCCAATCTGGAAGAAAATAATTAATAACAAGAGGGATAGCCTACGCTTGCGTTACATGCATGTTTTTATGTGAGATATTTTTGTTTATTTGATGCATCCGTTTTATAAACAATTGCAGAAAGTAAGATATAAGACATTGTAAATCTATTCAGTAATTTTCTTGTTTTTTAAAGTGAAATAGAATATGTTTAAAAGTGCTTTCATTTTTGTGCCAAAAGAAAAAATGCTTGCATTCATTCTAAATAATTCAATACATGCTAATATTTTTCGCACTATTAATGGAGTTAGATGAGTATAAAATAAAAATGAGTCTTTAGCAAAACAACTATAACTCTTCTAATTAAAAAAAAAACCCCAAGAAGATAGGCAAATGTAGAAAGGATCATTTGTCCTTGACAGTTAATACGGTTCATTAAAACAAACTAATGTGTGTGAACATAATTAATCATCTAAAAAGTAGTCAACACAACTGAAATTTACTTTCACAATCCAACACAAACCATATAGAACATAAGAATTATTAAGTAATTAGCAAGTGGAGAAAAGACCAAACGGGACGAAAAGGTTGTCCCAGGTGAAAAGTTGAAAGAAGCTTTCAGCAAGCACCGTCTTGAAAAAACAATTAACATGGTCTTTAAAAAACGCACTTACTATGTTAATAATTTCAGAAAATGCAATTAACTCTAATAACTCAACACACTCAATTATCAAAGAATACATCATAGGAGTCGTACTAAATGTAAACTAAATATTTGTGTGCACACAGTAAACGGATCCATTGAAAATGGACTGGAAAAATGAGCTGAAGAAGGGAAAAGGCTTGAGCAACATATAAAATTACAGAATCCTCATAAAACCCAATAGTCAATAGTTGATATGGAATTTAAAATGGTGGGAACAACATTAATCATGTATTTAATTTAATATGATGGGAACACTATTAATTGAAGTTAGATTCTAAAATTACATAAATAGACAATGTATTTTTTAGAAAAAATGTTAAGATTAGAAGGATTTTAAAATAATAAGTCATTTGAGAAAAGA